>BQNB010014887.1:14571-69337 GCA_026074375.1 Tanacetum coccineum | reverse complement strand
TTAGACGACCAGGAGAGTAAGTTGCTACTAAGAAAAACACAATAACCATAAGTCGATCGGCGATTCGTAGGACAACCAGCCCAGTTCGCATTCGAGTAAGCAACCAAAGATGTAGATGACGAGTATAACTGAAGACCATAATCTAGTGTACCCCGAACATACCTCAAAATCTGCTTAAGAGCAGAAAAAAGAGGCTCTCTCGGATCATGCATATATAAACAAACTTGTTGCACATTAATGCAGATCAAATATAAAAACAAGCCACACAAACACAAGAACTAATCCAAAATTCTCAAAAAAAGAAATTCTCTTATTTAATAAACTTGTAGGTTTCTCAAAAGCTGCCAGAGACAACCCTAAAATCATCCTTATAAAGGAGGATAAGTTCTAAATAAAAAGGAAACAAAATCTCACACAAAACATAATTGATTATGTCCAAAATAAAGCCTAAAAATAGAAAAACACCCTTTTGAGGCCCAAAACGACCCCGAAAGGCCCAAAATTGACATGGCTCCATAGCAAAGCAATGAGTCTTAACCGTTGGGCCGTTTTCGAGTGACCATGCGAATTTCAGCCCAATTCGCGACAGAACTTTGTTGCCGCAAAATAAGCGCCAAGCGTATTTGTCACGTTGACTCGCTCGTTGACCGCATCTGCATCAAAAAGATTGAGGACTGATAGGGGAGGTGAGTACATGGATACTTTGTATTTTTAGTATGTTGGTATTATCCATGAAACAACCGCCCCCTATACTGCACAACAAAATGGTATATCTGAAAGGAAAAACAAGGTACTGAAAGAAATGGTTAATTCCATGTTGTCCTACTCAGGACTGAGTCAAGGGTTCTAGGGTGAAGCTACGTTAACAACTTACTATTTATTAAATAGGGTTCCCAATAAAAGGAACATGATAACTGATGTGCTGTCGTGTAGGTTCAATTATTTAATTATCAAGTTTTAAATTTATATTTAGCCGACAAACCTAAAACAGCACTTTAACGAGCAGTGTACCCGATTAAGATGGAGTTCGCGGTAAGTAGGGAGAGGTTGCGTCGAACACCTAAGATTAAAGATCAATCATAGTATCTACTCTGTAATTTTTAATTAACTAATTTTACTGGTTAAACCTTTGCGATATACGTTGTCTAATGATATGGGGGTTTTCAGCCTAAGAGACTGGCATAGGTTTGGTGGAAACAAATATCAATTTAATACACAATAAACACAAAAGAAGAAATTCAGAAGATAGAAAAGCGGTACAAGCCAAATGATAGAAAACTATATTAGCCATATTAAATCCGGTTCAATGCTGGTTTGTTTGTTTTAGTGCAATGATTTACTTATCTCGAAGTGGCATATCATTCTTAAGACTTAGGCGGGTCATCATCCTAAGACCTAGACACAATTAATCCTGTTACAATAAACACGTCCGCATAAAACATCCTTTAGTTTAATTATAATCTAACTTAGGAAATCAAAGCAGTGGTGATCCTATTAAAATCCTAGCCCAACGGGACTTTACCCACTTATTGTTTGACGGTGTTTTATATACTGGTAGTCCACTATTCAAATCTTTATCAGTTAATTACGAGCATGATTACTGAAACATAAACGAGTCACCTACCGGTCTAACTAAGCTAATAATTCAAAGACAACGACAAAACATTATTTGTGATCCTATTGGTCTAGTAATGTAAAGCACAATATGGAGAGTTATCCCAGTGTCTAGATTACTTTTTAGGTATCACTAGACCCAGTTGAATGATAGGTCGCATACTAAAACACATAAACAAGTATCAGGTGATAAACATAATTAAACAATCAACGATTAATTAAGAAATCGATTTTAAAACAAACCAAACATTGAACATTCATTAAGATGCTAATACCGAGGTAATAATATCTCACAACCAATATAATTTATACAAGCATAATCAATAGATAAAATTAAACGAATAAGAGAGTAAAAATTACACATGTCTTCTCTATGGATTCGTGATCTATGCTTGACCTTTGTGGCTGATCTCTCTTTCTAAAATTCATCTTAATGAGAATGTTACAAGAAATTTGATATTGCCACACTAAAAACGCCATTTTGAGTCCTTCTATTTTATAGTGTCCTGAAAAAAGACTCATTATGCCCGTATCTGCTAGGTGAAACGGCGTATTGGGCTGTATGCCTTGGAGTGCGCGCTACGTTCATAATAAATCTTTGATATCATTCCCAATTTACTTGATTTAATGTATCTTCGAATAGTTATCTTCATGGATACGGCGTATGTAAATAGGAGGAATACGCTGTATTGGGAATTGGTCAAACGCGTTTTCTTGTGAAGTCTTACGCCGTATCTCTTTTGTTGGATACAGCGTATTGGTGAAAATTCAGCAATCTTCAAATATCTTCATTTTACTCCAAATTATTCGCCTTTTAGCTTGTCTTCACAATGCAGGTGCTGAATTAAATGAATATCATATAAACAAACATTAAACGCAGCGGAACATACACCTATCAATAGATCCATAGAGTCATATGATCAATCAAAAATACGCGTTTTTAGCCATTTTTACGCATACAAGATGATCATATGACATCATATGATGGCTCGTGATACCACTGTAGGTGCTGAATTAAATGAATATCATATAATCAAATATAAAACGCAGCGGAACATGCACCTATCAACGGATCCATAGAGTCATATGATCAATCAAAATAAAAACAACAATTATTACCTTTGCAGCGTAATCGGTAGAATCAAAGAACAACCTTCTCTTGTACACGATCTATCCAAGAAACCAAGTGACCAAAGTAGATCACCTCTATGAATATCCACACTACACTTCACCGTATACCTCTTGGATGCTAGTCCTTAAACCCGTAACCTTGGATTATACTTTGAATGAACAAGAATCAAAGTAATAGATCAAGAAAACAAAAAAACTCTTATTTTGTTTATGTTTATGCCGTCCCTTTTATAGGAAGAGAGAGAGGAGAAAAACTTGGTAAGTATTTAATTGATTTGTAACTCATAATGACTAAATCAATTAGTAGTTATCATAAATCCAATTAAATTGGTAAGTGGTTAATTGATTTGTAACTCCTAATGACTAAATCAATTAGTAGTTATCATGATCCAATTAACCATTAACCCCCTTGAGCTTTCCTTCTCTTTTCTTTTACATCTTAGGCCGGCCATATGGTGGGCTCAAATGGGCTTGCCATTTGTTTGCTCAGTCCAATAAACTAAGTACATTACTTAGTTATTATAAGCCCAATATTGATCCCGAGTTACGTAGTTTATTTATATACCTTGAATACAATAAACACGATATATACAGTGGCACCTCAGTGTATATGTGTGTGACCCCATAGGCTCACATGTTTCTAGCCGTATATTACTTATTATGACATGAACATACTCCAACAACTCCCACTTGCGCACGTCATAATAATCAAGTAATAATACAAACAAAGGTTAGCGTCTAGCAACACGCCAATGCCCCCAGAAACATATGCGGATAATTTATTAAACATATTATTTTAAAGGGTTTAGATATCAATCATCCTTTTGTTACAGACACTTTGTTAAACATAATACATGGTTCATAAGTCATTCTAATGTTTAACATTCTGTTTCTCGATATAGACATTGAACTAGATTACCAAATTAATCAAGTATTATCTTAATTACATTTGGGTGCGGCCACACATACATCTTTTCAAATCATCGAGGGGCCCAGTAGTATCTTTCTCCATAACATGTGGAGTAACAAATCCTATTTTGACTGCACGTATCCGTTATGTGTTTCACATCCCTCCTAAAAATGGCCTTTATAGCAGCCTTCAATAGGTCAGCGTTGAACCATATCTAAGATTGACATTCCACACACACAAAACCTACTTACATTTCAAGTCTAGGGATGAGAGATATAACCACTTGCGAGATTCACTATTGTTGCCGATCCATATAATGAATACTCGTAGGTTGGGTCAGTCCAATGTTCATCCTATGAACAACATATGAGTTTGGCGGTATTATCCTTTAATATTCATACTATATGAATATGACCAAAACACTCACATTTGCCTTAATTCAATGATGCTCCCGTATCATTAACTAACAATGGACAATTTAAAATAAATAAATTATTCATGGAATTAAACATGCTAATATAGAACACAGTTGTATAAATGTAAGACAGATTCATACCAGTATATTCAATTCATTGTTTTAATACAACGCATAATGTTCCAGTATCCAAATACTAAAAAACAGATATACATGATACTACTATCAGGTCAAAGTTCAATGTTCCTAGCATGATAAACATGTTTGGTACAAGACATTAACTTTGTAAAAAGTACCAACTTAGTTGTCATCCGAGTGACCTTTGAGAACACTTGTTTCAAAACTCACAAGCAATGAAGGTTTTGAATAATACGATGATTGTCATTTTATATATATACATTCAAGTGCTAATACAGTAATAATATCATCGCCATAATAAATTACATAGGTTGTTTGAAGCAAGCAAAACCACCTATATGAGAAGTCTTCTTAACAACTTCCCAAACTGTAAAGTATTCTTATTCTTTAATGAATAGTGCAGTAATACTTTCAATCATGTATGTCTAGTCAACAATATTATCATTTATGATGAAAATCCTGCTATGACTAGGATTGAGAATATCTCAATCAAATTAAGCATTAGTGTATAAGCTCAACACTAATCTCTTTATTAAAATCCGTAAACAATGAACATGTCTTTAGTCCTTAAAAGGCCTTTTAGAATGTTCTTTCAATAGTAGTCTAATGACTTTTACTTAGTTACTATGGTTGTAGGTTCATCTTGCATTCATGCAAGTGCTACAATTAGTCTAATACATGACATACATAATGAAACCTTTAGCTGAACCAAACGTTTTCAAATATGTGTTTAACTCATCAGGTGAGATAGAACTTGAGTCTTGCTCAATGATGTGTCATGTTGTGTTAGACTTATTAATCGCGTATGTTTATCTTAGTAAACTTATGCTCCAAGGTTACATGTTTTATTTCTTATATTTATCGATAGAAATATTATTCCAAACTAAGGATTAAAATCTAGCTTAGGTGAAATATTATTTCCAATATGTTGACAACATATAAGATATAAGAAAGACAAAATGTAATGCTCCGACTAGCTTTAAGGTGTACTCAGGAGATCTCTGTCGTTTTTCAATCAAAAATCACATTTGTTGAATTTAAACTTAAGATTCCAGCTCGTAGATGCATGCTCTAATCCACTTGGATTTTACAGGTTGCATATTTTCTATTAGGAGGAAGATCAACTAAGTTCCATACTTAGTTGTCTTTCATAGATTGCATTTCCGCGTTCATAGCTTCAAGCCATTTACCAAATTCAGGATCCGACAATGCAGCTTGATAGTTAGCGGGTTCACCATGACCCCCTAACTCATGTTCCTCATCATCGACATAAAAACCATATCGTTCAGGTGGTTGAGGTATCCATGCGGATCTACGAACGGGAATTACATCAGTTTGAGTTTTGACATATTCATGTTCGACCTTAGGTTGATGTTCGCTAGTGTTCTCAGAAGGTTGTGCATCTTGCCTTTGAATTTCATCAAAGTCTAAAGTGCTCCCACTTGCTTCTTGTGATATGAGATGGTTCTAAAAAAAATCAACATACCGAGCAACAAATATTTTGTTCTCAGGTGGGTAGTAGAAGTAGTAACCCATTGTTTTGTTTAGGTATCCTACGAACTCGATTCAAGTTTTTTTGGCGTGTCTTGTTTGAAAAGAGCCTCACAACCCCAGACTTTCAAATAAGACAAATTTAGGACTTTCTCGTGCCACATTTCATACGGTGTCTTATCAACCTTCTTTGTAGAACCATATTGAGTATGCGTGCAGCAGACTCTGGAGCATAGCCCCAAAAGGACATTGGCAAAGTCGTTAGACTCATCATAAATCGAACCATGTCAAGAAAAGTTTGATTTCTCCTCTCAGACACACCATTGTGTTGTGCCATGTAACGAGGGGTAAGTTGTGAGACAATCCCACGACTCATTATATGATCTAAAAACTCTTGACTTAAATACTCACATCCTCAATTAGATCGAAGCACTTTTATAATCTTTCCGACTTGATTTTATACTTCATTTTAGAATGTCTTGAACATTTCAAAGACATCATGTTTATGTTTAATCAAGCAAACATAACCATATCTACTGAAATCGTCAATAAAAGTAACATAGTAGTTAGCACCTTCTCTAGACGTGGTTCTAAATGGGCCACATACATCACTATGTATAAGTCCAAGTAGATCATTAGCCCGCACTTGCATGAGTGAAAGGATTTCTTACCATCTTACCAGATATACAAGATACGCATACATCAAAATACTAATCATCAATTGATTTTAGAAGCCCATCATGTTGCAGCTTCGTAATGCATTTCTTGGCCAAGACGACAATGCCATAGAAAAGTAGAATCCAAGTTGTTCTTGGATTTCTTGTTGCTACATTTGTAAATAGAACGTTCATTAGACACATGATTATCCATATCAATCTCAAATATACCATCATAAGGAATAGCATTAAATTAAAATAAATTATCCTTAGAAACTCAAATAGCACCATAATCTGTAAATTTATGAAGAAAACCATTATCCCATAAACGTGAAAGTGAAATAACCCCTCTTGTAATAGAGGGAGCAAAATGACAATTGTCTAGTACAAGAACCATTCCACTGGGGAGGATAAGATTAAAGCTCCCTATGGCTTCGATAGCTGCACAATTGCCATTGCGAACGTACAGATCCAAAGCACCTTTATGCAAATTCTGAATTCCTCTAAGCCCCTAAATTGTATTACAAATGTGAGTACCACAACCAGTGTCATTAATCCAGGAATTAGTTTTAGGAAATGAGTACAGTTCTATAGTGAAGATACCTGATGTGCTAGATGTGCTGGCTTTATTCTTCTTCAACTCTTCCAAATAAAGAGGACAGTTCCTCTTCTAGTGTCTAAGATTGTGACAGTGATGGTACTCTGTGTCCTTAGCATGATGCTCCTTTTTAACAGGTGGGGGGATCTTGTGCCTGGGTTCATAAGCTAACTTACTCTTGCCTTTTCCCTTGTTCTTTCCTTTGCCTTGTGCTTATGATTTAGGTTTCTGGATTTGACCTTTCCTTATAGCTAGAATAGCCAGAGATTTCTTGGGAACACCTTTCTCTGTAAGCTTCAGCAAGGCATGCAGTTCAGGTATAGTCTTCCCCATGCCATGCATGTTATAGTTCTGAATGAACTAGTCATAGTCCTTGGAGAGTGAAGTAAGAATCAAGTTCACACGAAGAACTAGAGGCATGTGGTATCCAAGGCGCTCTATTTGGTCCAAATAGGCTTTCATATTTAACACATAAGTGCTAACAAATTAGCCTTCCTCCTGCTTGCAAGCATGAAATGCCTTGACAGTTTCAAACAATTCTTGCTTATCCTACTGTTGGAACATTGTTTTTAGTTCATGTAGGATATCAAATGCGGTGCGGTCCTCTAAGTCAATTAGATCTTTGGGGTTAGCTCACGCAGCATTAAGACAAAGTAGAACAAACTGACTTCTTGTTTTTTCAGCAACGCGCGAGACGAGTACTATAGGCATTGCGAGACAGGGAGCAAGACAACAGCAAATTTGCAGTACTGCAGGAGGCGCTTTAGGTAAGGCCTCTTCCAGGTGGTGCAACTTGTGTTCATTCCTAAGGACAATCCTCAGGTTGCGATACCAGTCTAAAAAGTTGCTACTATTCAACTTCTCTTTATCGAGAATTGACCTGATTGAGTTGTTGTTTGTGGTTTGATTTGCAGCCATCTACAAAATAAAGTTCAAACTTTTAGTATTTTTAATCATTAATCCTTTTTAAAATTAACTACCCAAGTTTATAATATTAAAACAATTAATTTTAACGAAAAGGCTAAGTTCCTCATTGAGGTTCCACCATCACATCAGTTGATCTGATAGCAATGGTAGATTCAATATATGCAAGGTCCACCAATTGTAGACAGAGCATCTTGACCGTAGTGTGACTCTCTACATACAAGCACTAGTGAACGAGCTACTAATGTTAAGCTGGCATGTTTAGTCCCATCCTTGCCTCGGGTTAAGGTCTCACCTGCTTAACTCGATTAAGTCATCCAATTTGAGAACATGTGGTAAATAAGTCAAGTCTCACGCAAATAAAGAAAAATCACCTATCAGGTAACACTTCCACTCTACGTCTCACGTTGCAGGTGTGCAAAAGTAATTGGCTTAGTGATCTCAACAATAGCAACAAATGGAGAGTGCAAGAAGTATAAGGATGGGGGGGGGGGGTGGGTGCACACTCCCAACGAAATAAAGGGAGATAACGGTGGCTTCAAAGGGCTACAACCCATTCCGAAAAGTATACAACGAATAACTCAGGTAGTCACCACCCATCAACCCCCGCCAGCCCCACCCGCCCACCCACCCACCAACAAAACATGGAGCGCCGCAAGTCACGTGAGTTACCCGACCAAACACACAAACCGCCTCTGACCCAAAGAGCGGGGGATATCAAACTCCACAGACAGCCACACCCGAGGCAAAAGCTCCCAGAACCCGCCGACGAGCACAAGCCACCACAAACCCAACAAAAACCACAACCTACTCCCACCCCCCCTCTCTCCACCTCTCTCCTCCCCTCGAGCAGCAATTCAAAACCCACACCAACCCCTAACAACCATCCCCCAAACAACTCACAAAACAACCACCATCACACCACACCACCACAATCAGCAACCCCACCACCCCCAACCACCAACCACGCATATCCACCCCACTCCCCCACAACACACAAAATTGCGGGGGGGAGGGGAGGGTGGGGGACAATAATCCACCCCCCCCCCACAACACCCGCACCCTCATCCCAACCCAAAAACACACCCACAAACCAAAATAACCACCAAACTCCTAAATAGTAGGGCTAGTGACCCCCAAAAGTTCCATAAACCCCCACTCAACACCGCCCTCATTCCATATATAACTGGGGACACCACAGTCCAACCCCACCGTCACACTAATACCCCACCCACCCCCACGCCTCGCCAACCCCACACAACAAACCCAACAAAAACCCCCGAACCACCCCCCAACAACCCCCCTCACCACCCCCACTCCCCAACCTAAGACAAGGGGATAGGATAATAAATATCGGCGAGGGGGGGGGGGAGGGAGGGGAGTGGAGGTATATACTAGAACAAAAAGGTTACAAAAAGTGTGTCTTATTTAGTAATAGCAATAAAATTATTGAAACCCTTCCAGTGAAATTTACGTATGTGCTGCGACAAAAGTAAGGCATTCACTGGAGAGTGTGAGTGAGAAACTGCGTGAGTGTGTGTGACGGGATATCTATCTGTGAGTGCGTGCACTGAGCGCGAGCGACACCCTATATCTACCACCTCTTGCTGACCTAACCCTCCACCACAACCCTATAGTGATTTACTCCACCCCCTTGCTATTTCTCCGTCTTCTAAACCTACCCGCGCCCATCCCTGCCCCACTCTCACTTCAAGTCTTCCTTGGCTTCTCTCCAACTGTTATCCCTCCAAACACCAATCTCCGAGCGTATGTGGACTCTTTTTAAACATCGCGAGAGTTTACACACCCGTGTGAGCGCCCTCTACCCCTACCCCACCATAATTCCACCTCTTTACATATCCCTCCCATACCAACACCTACAACAATAGAATAGGTGTAACACACAAAATCTCCATTACTCAGGGGTCCACTTCTCCCTCTCTACACTACCCCTCCTCCCCCCCCACTTCTCTAACCACTCTTCTCACTCTTCGCAAACTCCTCCTTACTATGAAAACAAACGATGTAAAGGAAATTAGAAGATAAGTACGAACTGCCAACATATCTCCTTAAGCTAGCTTCGTGGTGGGTTCATTTTACCCCCACCCATGCATTCCACCTCCTTTTGCCTACAAAACTCCCTAATACCCTCAGTCCTCATATCATTCTACACTAAAACTCAACTGCACTACACCCCCCCCCCTTAGGGGGGGGGGGAGAGTTCTCACAGTCTTCCCCGTCAGCACCCGTCCGCAAAACATGCGGACGTCTCTTAAGTGTGGGACCGCGTCAGAGGGGGGGGCGTCTCCAATTCCCTCCCCCGACCCCCCTGCAGTAGGGGGGGGCGGCCCTCCAACTCATTATACACTACTGTCTTTTCCAAACTCTTACCTATTATCACTCTTCCGTTCTCATCCCTAACGCCAAAACTCACTCTACTTCCTATTAACTTACCCTTCCAAAGTCCTACCCAAATATCCCTGAACCCAAAAAATCACCAACCTAATCACCAAAAAGATGAGAATTCTTAATCATATCCTACCATCCTTCTTAGCCCAATTTAAAAACCCTTTTATCACATAGTACTAATCATTTAATTTTACTTTTATAAGTGTATACAATTTCCAAAAATAAAACTAATATAACCCTCAGAGGAATAAATATTAGTTTGTACAATACATAAATTAAATAACAACCATAACAATTATTAAGTGTTATTTATATAAAAACAAGGATTTAGTTTCAAATCATATTTAAACTTTAAACTAAATCAAAGATTTAGTTTTAAAAATGGTTTGTTTTTCATTCTAAGTTTTATGAAAAACATTTGCAAGTTATATACATTCTAAACATATATAGAAGCAAATAAATAAACACACAACCACAAGTATGCAAAGCCTCAATCGATGAATAAACCTATGCTTGGTCTCGTGAGCCATCACAAGAACCAAAAAGTCAGCTAGGGGTAAACTAAGATAACCACAAGGAGGGCTCCCACTTGCTCCAAGATCCAGTTAAAAAAGTTGTAGCCCTATGAGTTGTGTACCTGCACAAAACATTTGGGCCTCCAACTCCTTACAGAACTCTGGGAAATCCATTTTTTGTACATGTCACTCCAGCAGCCCTGAATTTGACTTTATGCCTTTAACTCTTTCGCCATTCTATTCAAACAACGGTAACAATAATTTGATAGTTAAATACACTTTACCTATCATCTAAATACTGTAATGTGCCCAAAAAATGGTTACAACAAAAATTAAAAACATAAAATGAAGCCCAAAACAATGGCAAACCCAAAACTGAAAATAAATGCAATTACAAGTGCATCATGTCACAAATGGTCAAGGTTTTCATCGGCTTTGCATACAAAATATAATAATACCATAATCTCATGTATGAACAAGGTGTTAACTAAGTCCATGGCCAAACATGCATGTATTTGCCATGGATACAAAATAAATAACAAGAATTAAATCGTTAGCCAACGAATCAAAGAAATCAATTAACTAGAATTAAAACCCTGATTGGTACATGTAACCTATGGATTAAGGGTCATTAAGTACTGTTTTAAACACCTTATAATAACCATATTATTATAGAAAATAATGTCCAAGGGGCTGATTAAAAACCGATTCAAGAATCGTCCCAAAACGCGCGATTTAGGCCATTTTACACGTACCCGATAACAATACCAATTAAAGTATGCATAACAAGTGGATATGGGATCAAAAATCACAGGTTACAAGACCATCCTAGGGTTGAATTATTTTTATAAAATAATCCCTAGGGGCTGTTTTAAAATTGCTCCTTGAAACCATCAAAAACATGCGTTTTTAGCCACTTTTACGCATACACGATAATCATATGACATCATATGATGGCTCATGATACCACTATAGGTGATTTGACATATAAATAACATATTATTAAATACAAAATGCAGCGGATGAATCACCTATAACCGGATCCATAGAGTCATATGATTAATCAATAGAAAAACAACAATTGTTATACCTTTGGAGCGTGATTGGTAGAAACGAATAGAGACTATCACCAACACATTCTACCCTATGAAACAAAGTGATCAATGGAGATCACCTCTATGTAGAAACACACTACACTTCCTTGTATACCCTTTAGATGCTAGTCTTTAACCCCGTAACCTTGAAAGACACATTGAATAAGCTAGATTCAATGTGATAGATCAAGAAAACCACAAACCCTAGATGTGTTTTCTTTTGTGCTATATGAAAACCAAGAGAGAGGGAGAGGGAGGATTTTTTGGTAAGCTGTTATCAAATCATGAAGATATATCTCTAAATATATTTGACCAAAACTTGATCCTATCCCCTTCCTAAGCATCCTTAAGGCCGGCCCCATACATAGGATTGTATAGGCTTGCCTTTTGTTTTCCAGGTCCAATAAACTAAGTACTTTACTTAGTTATTAGAGGCCCGATAGTGATCCTGAGTTATGTAGGCTATTTATATACCGTAAATACAATAATCACGATATGTAAAGTGGTACCCCTGTGTATATGTGTGTGACCTCATAGGCTCACATGTATCCAGCCGTATAATTATTTATTATGACACGAGCATACTCTGTGGAAAACCAATAAGATCTCCTTAGATCGTTGTAGCTCAGGTTGTTTAGACTTTATCTAGGATAAATTAATAACAAAGGCGGAATATTCAATACATAGAATCATTGTTATTAACACAAGGTTTTACCAAACATTCTCCACAGCCCCAATATTATTTGATCAAGATAATACGGTTACATCAATGAACTGTAACAGGGATCAAAGATCCTTGAGGCTACACCTCCATTATACTAGACGTCTACATTGATCCAGTGTACACACACACACACTTTTCTGGATAATCTCTAAACCAGACTCCCTGCCTCTCTTTATAAACTAGAGAGGCTAGGGTTTACAATAAAAACCTAGCTTACATATTAAGCTAACCTAATATTACATCTTAAGTCCTTGTTGTTTCTTCTTTCTTCATTGTTGCATATAAGATTTTGTAATCATCAAATCAGAATTCCTAACAATCTTCCCCTATTTGATATCAGAATTCCTAACAATCTTCCCCTATTTGATATTACAAAACAATCTTCATGAAAGAAACAATGCTTCCCCTTGACTTAAGATCTTCTTGAACATGCCACTATAATAATAAGCTGCAAAACATGAATCTTCTTCCCCTTTTTGTAATCATCCAATAGGGGTCTTGTGTAGATAAGCAACCTATGAACACTTCCCCTCAAGTGGTGCATGTAGATGGTTAAATATGTGAACAATAAGCTTCCCCTAAAAAGTATATTAACCATCTCTTGAATCTTCAATTCTGTAGGCTCTATGTAATGATTACTGATGAAGAAGACTAAGTATAACAAACTTGATGTAGAAGTAGAATAACCCAAACTTGTATCTTATATCTTGTACTATCTACGTGACTCTGAACGTATACCCAAAACCGATGTATAGGGAGACCGCAATCTCTTGACAATAATCCTCATCTTCTATGAGACACTGAGTACAACAACGTAACTCCTTAAAGTGATAGCCAATGTGAGCATTGAGCACCATAAGAAAAATCACACATTGCTAGATTGTCATTCTTCGTTCACAGCTTGAAACGCGTTAATTTTTCTAATACGTAACAAGTTATCTCTAAGACCCAATAAAGATTATAATAAGAACACAAACCCGTGAAACTCCTCTGCATCTTCAATAAATGATAAGGTAATCTCTTCTAACCAATTAAACAATATTCCAAAACGAGCCATTAAACATTTAAAACCAAAATAATCTGTGTGTGGTTATCCATATCGAACATCTGCCTATGCAGTATTAATTCCTATTAAGCTCAAGCATCAGTACTAACTAACTGCTCTTAATGCTATGCGTACAAACTTAATACACCACGACCCAATAAGATAGTAGTAAACTGCTTTTTAAACCTTAGCAGTACTAAAAATCAAGCTAGCAGGCATTAAGTGTACTGTTCAAAAACCAAGCAGTATTAACACTTGAAATTAATTCCTGAGTAAGTATTAACTTTCTCAATGTCTGGGCAGTTAGTATTAACTTTTAATGCTGGCAGTATTAACTTCCAAGATTACTACTAGCAGTATTAACTTCTGATGCTGGCAGTATTAACTTTTAATGCTGGCAGTATTAACTTTCAAGATTAGCAGCATTAACGCATAGAAGCGGCATAAATAATACTCTTGGTCTGTTAGTAAATATCAACAAAACATATTAATTAACCTTCGGCAGCACTAAACAATTAGACTGTGGGCAACATTAATAATATACGAGCCATCATAAAATTTCCTTTGCTTGTTGCATTTACGACACCTTGTTCCAGTACAAGTACAACTTCGTGTCCAAAAAGTTATAATCAACTCAACAAGCAGCATTAACCCTGAGCAAGCAACTATAACATCTCCCTTGCTCAACAGATCAACGTAATAAACAAGACTAGTACAAAATTTTATTGGCAGTACTAACCAATATGTAGCAGTACTAACCATCACATACCTGCTGTTACTTTTTCTTGCGTTTTTGATGCTGCTGCTCCTTTTAAGAACCGAAACATCAACCTTCTCTTGACGTTGCCAACATGTTGTTTCAATATAATCACATGATCTGGATACCTCTTTTTTTTTTTTAAGTATCCAGACGACGCCCTTTTAGTGACACTTTTTTAGTCACTAAATTGTCACATTGATAATCATACACATAACGATCAGAATTAGGGTTTTTTCAACTTCTGATTCATCCCCAAAATCAACCACGAACACTTTTTTTTTTTTTTTTTTTTTTTTTTTAACAACCCTTTAAAAGTGTCGCAAAAACCCTAAAATCACCAAAATCGCCCATAACATCAAAACAGAAGATCATACCTTCTTTTTCTTCATAGCACGACATCAACAAACCTTGTAGATCCTAGATCGAGAGCCACGAGGCTCTGATACCAATTGTGGAAACCAATAAGATCTCCTTAGATCGTTGTAGCTCAGGTTGTTTAGACCTTATCTAGGATAAATTAATAACAAAGGCGGAATATTCAATACATAGAATCATTGTTATTAACACAAGGTTTTACCAAACATTCTCCACAGCCCCAATATTATTTGATCAAGATAATACGGTTACATCAATGAACTGTAACAGGGATCAAAGATCCTTGAGGCTACACCTCCATTATACTAGACGTCTACATTGATCCAGTGTACACACACACACACTTTTCTGGATAATCTCTAAACCAGACTCCCTGCCTCTCTTTATAAACTAGAGAGGCTAGGGTTTACAATAAAAACCTAGCTTACATATTAAGCTAACCTAATATTACATCTTAAGTCCTTGTTGTTTCTTCTTTCTTCATTGTTGCATATAAGATTTTGTAATCATCAAATCAGAATTCCTAACAATCTTCCCCTATTTGATATCAGAATTCCTAACAATAATTGTTGGGAATAAATCTTCATATGACTTAATACTGCCAACAGTACTAAATGGGTTAGTACTGCTAGCACAGGGTTAGCTGCAAATCATGATATCTTCTTCCCCTTTTTGTAATATTCCATTGGGGTCTTGTGTAGATAAGCAACTGGTAAAACTTCCCTCAAGTGGTGCATGTAGGTTAATATTTGGGAACGTAAGCTTCCCCTGAAAAAGTATATTCAACCATATGTTGAATCTCCTATTCTGTAGGCTCTTGTAATGATTACTGATGAAGGAAAACTAAGTATAACGTTCCTTGGATTGCTGAAGTAGTTAACCCTAACTTGTGTGCTTATGTCTTGCAATTATAATATGATAAGAACTATATTCCTTCTTCTTCGTTTTTATGAGTAGATCTCGAAATTCTTTATGATAAATGCCCGCATGGCACAATACATGAGTCTCGACCACGTGATAGTAAATACATGTGAGTGCTACATTGTATCTCCTTACATAGGTTAAAAAAAACTAGTTTTATCTAGTCTTCATCATAAACCGTTATATTAACCAAAACAAGTTATTCTCCAAGACCAAAAGGTTTTAATAAGAACACTAACCCGTGATACTCCACTTCATCTTCAAAATAAAAGATAAGTTATCCTCTTCGTAACCAATTAATATAAAAAAACTCAATAATTCCAAATAAAGAAGCGGGTTAAATTTTTTTATAACTCCTAAAATCAATCTGTCGTGTGGTATCCAATATCGAATCATGCTAGCAGTATTAATTCCAATTATGTACCCATGCTAGAAGCAGTATAACTATACTGCTCTAATGTAGCATACTAACTAATAAATCCACGACCAATATGATATCGTAGTTAACTGCTTTTTAAAACCTAGCAGTACTAAAAATCAAACAGCAGCATTAAGTGTTACTAGTTCGAAACCCAAGCAGTATTAACACTTGAAATTATACTGGCCAGTATTAACTTCTGATGATCGGCAGTCAGTATCTTTTAATGCTATGGCAGTATTAACTGTCATGATTGCAGCATTAAGCATAGAAGCTGGCATTAATAATATTTCTTGGTCAAGTAGTAAAATTCAACGAGCAGTTATTAATTAACCTTGGAGCACTACAAATAGAGCTTGGGAACATTACATAATATACGAGCAGCCATAAACTTTCCTTGGCTTGTTGCATACGATAACTTGTAACCAGGAACAAGTACAACTTCGAGGCCAAACAGTTATAATCAACTCAACAAGCTGCATTAACCTTGAGCCAAGCAACAAATAACCTCTCCGGTTCTAACGGCTCAACGTAATAATCAAGCAGTACAAAAAAATTTATTTGGCAGTACTACACCAATTGTAGCCAGTACTAATCATCACATACCTGCTGTTACTTTTTCTTGCGTTTTTGATGCTGCTGCTCCTTTTAAGAACCGAAACATCAACCTTCTCTTGACGTTGCCAACATGTTGTTTCAATATAATCACATGATCCAGACGACGCCCTTTTAGTGACACTTTTTTAGTCACTAAATTGTCACATTGATAATCATACACATAACGATCAGAATTAGGGTTTTTTCAACTTCTGATTCATCCCCAAAATCAACCACGAACACTTTTTTTTTTTTTTTTAACAACCCTTTAAAAGTGTCGCAAAAACCCTAAAATCACCAAAATCGCCCATAACATCAAAACAGAAGATCATACCTTCTTTTTCTTCATAGCACGACATCAACAAACCTTGTAGATCCTAGATCGAGAGCCACGAGGCTCTGATACCAATTGTGGAAACCAATAAGATCTCCTTAGATCGTTGTAGCTCAGGTTGTTTAGACCTTATCTAGGATAAATTAATAACAAAGGCGGAATATTCAATAATAGAACTCTTGTTATTAACACAAGTATTTTACCAATCATTCTCCACGGCCGCCTCAATATTATTTGATCAAAGATAATACGGTTAATCAATGAACTGTAACAGGGATCAAAGATCCTTGAGGCTACACCTCCATTATACTAGACGTCTACATTGATCCAGTGTACACACACACACTTTTCTGGATAATCCCTAAACCAGACTCCCTGCCTCTCTTTATAAACTAGAGAGGCTAGGGTTTACAATAAAAACCTAGCTTACATATTAAGCTAACCTATCTATTATATTCTTAAAGTCCTTGTTGTTTCTTCTTTCTTCTTTGTTGCATATAAGAATTTGTAATATCCAAAATCAGAATTCCTAACACTCCTTGAAAACTTTATTATTTTGTCACGAATACCTAAAGGATACTACTACATAATGATAAGAATGTACAAGATATATTATACGAAATAAGATGATATTGACCTGAGTATGGATTGCATGAAATCATTCAGTTCTCATGGATTATGTCTGTAGTCATAAATCTCTTAACCTTCCACAAACAAGGGCTTTCGAGACTCCGAAATATTCTCTTAATCTTCAGTCTTCTCTCGATCACCTCCATAAACTCCTTACTCCTCCTTTTATCGTCCTCGGACCAAATTATTGTTTCCATGCCCGGATTGTACTTGAACAACTTGAAGTCTTTAACCATGTAATCCAGCTTATCCAGAATCCTATTCAACGTGTCATCACTGAACTTGTGCACCTCAGTCTCTCGCATCATCTTCTTCTGATCATTTCTGTCTCTATAGATTACCGCCCTCGGCTTGCTGACTATGGTGCAATCTTCTTTGAACAGAAAGTCAGATGCATCCCAATCCGGTTGAGTGAGATTGAGTTTTGTTTGATAACTTTCAATCCCGCGCTGCAGATCTTCCACACGTTTTCTGATAACGATGTTCCTTATCCACAGGTTGACTGCGTTGAAGAGATGAACTTTGTCGGCACCAGATAAATGATTGAGCTGACCTTGAATATGAAGCAGGTACAGATCTTCAAAATCATTCGGATGCAGATTTTTGAAGTCAGCTTCTGAGATCTTGTATTCATTGTAGTCAGCTCTGTGAAGAATCTCTTTTAAGAAGGTATGCCCGTATCTTTCATAAGTCTTGAGACTGACTACACTAAGAATCCGCATGTGGGATCTGACTGTACTGCGATCAGAGGGGGCACTGTGTCTTGTGATGTAGAATTCTTTGCGCTTAAATCACCAGTGGGAGATACCATAAGCAGCACTAATATCATAATCACGTCCACTCTCAATCCATAGTTACAGTACTAGTTCTTCAAGCCCAAAGTCTAGATATTAAGCCGCTTTTAGCTTGGATATGGATAAAGCCGACCTTCTTCCTTTGTCACCTGACACTAGATACTCCAGATCCTTATTGAAGAAGTATTGTGTTTGAATTGTTACCTGACCTGGTGGACCTCCGAGAGGTAATGGTTTACTCACGTCAGGCACAACTCGATGACCTTCAGGATTAACTAAATCAACTTGATCGGTAAGTAGCAAGTGACACTCTTCCATCTGAAACTAAAGAGAATGTTGTTGTCGTGAAATGGTCAGACTACCTTGAAAGTTGGGCCTTCTAAGTCTGCTTTGCTCAGTTTCTTCTTTCCAATCCGTTTGCAGAACCAGTTGATGAATGAACTCATATCGCCAGTCTGCCATAGTAGCTTGTATTCATCTGGATCTTGATACGAGCTGGCAAGTGCATTGGCCCAATTGTTCTTAATTTCCAGTAAATCATTCGGAGGAATTACCCAGTCTGGTTCTGAAGTTATTGGTCTGTCTTCATCTGGAATAAGATTCAACCAGTCTGGTCTGGTCTTGATCTTAGGAAGATGTGCAGAATCGGTGTCCTCTGAACCTGAGATATTCATATCATCTGGTATAGGCACGTCTTCAACTGGTTGTTCGGAATGAGGAATGGACTTTTACGTAAAGGAGCTGGAAGGAGCTTCTCTAGTGTCAGAAGTTTTCCTTGCAGAGGACTGAGAAGCTGGCTGCTGTTTTGAGCCTAAAGTACCAGTATCTTGTCTTTTCTTCTTGCTTAGATCTGAATCTAGTGGAGGAAGAGGAGGATCTTGATCGTCACGGCGTCTCTTTCGAGACTTGTCTTTTTCAGCAAGGAACTCGTCCTGGTTTGCATGTTCCATAGACGCTTTAAGAGCTTCATAAAAAGCCACATATTCAGGAAGTGATTTGTAGGTACCACTCTCAAACATCCGTTGGTGAAGAATTTCTTTCATATCAGCTTCGGGCAGTTCTCTGAAGCGATCTCGAAGGGGAGCTTGTAGAGCTACGTGTACAGCCTCTTTTACAGCTTCATTGACGGTTTGATTGATCTTATGAGGCAGATCTCTAAGCTCCAATATAAATATCCTGGATGAGAGAGCTTGAGTCGTCTTGTCTTGGAGTTTGTGTTTCTTTTCAAGATCAGCACATCTTTGTTCCAGCGTCAAGACACGAGAGGCTAACGAAGAATCTGTTGTGCTTTGTTGTTGTGGAGGAGGTGGAAGTGGAAGGGTTGTTGTTGTTGCTTCAGTAGTTGCTGCAATGACTGGTTCTTGAAGTGGAGATGATACCGGTTTTGGTGGTGAAACATCGATGATGGGTGTGGATAGAGGAGGAACTGATGTAGAGGCTTGATGAATGGGAACATTGACCATGGATTCAGCTTCAGTTTCCATAGTAGTTTTTCCTGGTTCCCCTTCCATAGGCTTATCATTCAGGAACTGATCATCAAAAGTGAAAGCATCATCTAAATTCTTCATAGATGAGAGAGTCCCTGATGAGCTTAGAGGATTCTCCAGGTGGGCATGTTCCTCCGTTGTATGTTTCAAGCTTTCATGAACTTTAGGGTATACTATAGCAATGAAATCGTCATGCATGGGCTTAGGGTTTGGTCCAGCAAGAGCCTCATGACTTTGTTCAGGGTTTGGTCCAGCCTGGTCTTCATCCATGTGTTCATGCTCTGGTAGAGGTCGAGACTCGGGTGTTTTACCAGGGTATGATCCAGTCTGGCCTTCATCAAGTTCAGCTATATTTTCCTCTAGAACCACGGTGTGTGATATTTCCTCACCTTGTACATCTTCAGCATAAAGAACCTCAGTGTTTGCAGTAATGGTTGTAATGTCAGCATCTGCAGGAGATGGAGAATCACGAACTATATTTGCGGATGCATCATCCTGTGGTTGCGTAGAGGGTCCAGTCGATGCCTTTTCAGTTGCTGGAGTCCGCCTCTGGAATATAAATTGATCCGTAGTACTTCTCCTTTTCGGCGTGTGCAGAGCTAACAGTGATTGTGTAGCTTGTTCATCAGTTGCAATTGCTTTTCCCTTACCTTTAACCGTAGGGAGTGGTCGGGTGGCCTCTTCTACTTGTTCACGAATAGTCACTCCACCAACAGGTGCTTGACCATGGGCCTGAAAAGTTTCCAAGCTCATCTGAATAGCTCGATTAAGATCAAAGTCTTCACCTTCACCTTGTGGTTCAGGTTCATGTTGAACCTCTTCATCTTCATCAATAAGCTTGAGAGAACCTTTTCCTTTGCGAACTTTCTGCACTTTACCCCTTTTTGGATGCTTCTCAAGTGAAGGCACTGAAGTTTTTTCCTGAGTAACCTTGGGTTTTGTTGCTGGTGCAGGTTTGGATTGCTTAGAAGGCACTGGCTTGGATTGCTTGGCAGTTGTAGGTTTCTTAGACTGATCGGCTTTAGCAGCTGCCTTTTTCTTTCCTCCCTTTTCAGCTGTAATTTTCTTATCATGCTTTGCGACCATTTCCATGTAAGCGTTGTATGGTGCATTCCTAATATTGTTCGTGATCAGATCCTTAGGAATTTGCATTCCAAAGACTACTTCTTCTTTGCCTTTGGGGACGAACTTGAGATTTCCAAGTCTGTGATCTTCTTCAGCAAGATGAAGCGGAGACGCAGACCTTTGGTGATTGTTGTGTGTTCTTCCCAAATGGCAGATGATTAACTTTGTAAACTGACAGTAAGGAATAACATGACGTTTAGTCTTCTTCCCCTTCTGAGGAGCAATGCTCAGATTGGCCTTATCCGCGAGAAAAGTCTGCATAGCTTGTACAAATTCTTCCTACGTGAGTTCAGCATAGTCAACGTTTGTACTGGTAATTATACCCCAAAGCATCTGAAGAACTGGATATCTGGGCCTATCAAACCCAGAAGTCTTGCCTGTGAGACATTGGTTGATCATTGACAATATTGCTCTCCAAGGCTGATACAGGTTATTCACCGCCATTCTTGACACAAAGTAAATTTCCCCTGGATAGCCCAGCTGATTCACAAAATCCATGATTGCATCACCCAAAGGAGGTGACACAAATTGATGAGCTTGATCAACGAGGGTAATCTCTAAAGCTTTCCTTAGAAGATTTGCGTCCAGTATGAACCAGTCTTCATCCAACTGAAAACGGTAAGCTCTAGTCTTAGCCTCAAACATAAGGGTATCCCAAAACTATTGAAGGTAGATAGTTGGGACAAAATCCGAGGTAGTGAATGCTCTAAAGAAGTTTGGGTTTTGCAGGATATCCATAGAGATCTGAAAGATTAGGTTCTTTTGTTTCTTTTGAAGATCCAAGACAAAGTTGCTCTTTCCAATAGGCACCCATGCAGTAAATGGAAGTATCTGATCATCAGATCTTGTGGGAGCAGGAGCGGGAACATTCTCATTAGCCATGTTGTCTGCACAAGAATATCAACAAAGATAGGCAGACATGACATATATTTGAAGTTAGATGAGAATATTAGTCATGATGTTTGACGAGCTTGGTTTGATTATGGTGAGATTAAGTCAAGTATGATGGAATATTTCACATTGAGACAGTGGTCATTGACTTGGGTCAAACCAGAAGTCAACACAAGTCAACTTTGGACATAGGTCCAGAAGACATCCGTTGAACCCAATCACAAGTTAACAAGACCCTGATGGGAGTCAACTGTGTAATTAGGCCTCAGGATTGGGACTTAAGTGGGTATTGGGACTAATGGGCCAAAACTTTAGAATTCTAGCCTAAACCGCTACCCACTAACACCAAATCGCTATGTGGTGGTATGATCAAACAGCTATGTAAAGATTTGAACAAACCGCCACATGGAGAGTATGACCAAACCGCCAAGCATATTTTAAGCAATTAAATCCAAACAGCTATGACCAAACCGCTATTAATATTTTAATTGATTAGATCAAACCACTAAGACCTAACAACTATGAATATTTTAATTGAAAAAAAATGCTATGACCAAATCGCTATCAATATTTTATTCAACTTAATCAAACCGCTATGACCAAACAGCTACAAATATTTTATTCAACTTAATCAAACCGCTACCATTAAAGAAAAATTCGAAATAGCGATTTGGATTATTTTAATAATAAAAATAATCTTCATCAAACCGCTACCTCGTAGCGGTTTGCGTGCACAGATTAAAATATTCAATAAAATCAAATCACTATCAAGCAAATTGAGCAAACCGCTATCAAGCATTTTCATCAAATCGCTATCAAGAAAATATATCAAACCGCTATCTAGCATTGAATTCCAACAGGCAAACAGCTACCAAGAAAATGGCAAACTGTCATGAAGAAAACTAACATTAAATTCAATTTTCATTCAATCAGGCTATTCCCTACTCCAACCAAGGCATCCTAGCTCTAATTATACATCGAAGAAATCAACAGAGATAACCCAATCTATCACATTTCATACCATTCGAGCCGAACTTAATCATTTAGGCCACAACATCCTTTAAAGTCTTAAAGGGACATGCACACTTGCTTTGCTACTCTAATAACACTTTATACTAACACATAAAGACCTACAAACTGATTACAACAACAAATCGCCACTTTTGACTTTCAAAAGTTAATCTCCTATCGAAAATAATCAATTTAACCAAAATAGTGATAGAGGATCTTAAATGAACGATGCATCATCAACATCTAGCCCTAATAATCTAATCCCATAAATAAAAACACAACTTTAAACACCCTATGTGAGTTCGGTCAAAAATGATTGAGAAATCAATTGAATCACACAAGTGGGTCAACCAAACACTCATATTAATTTCGAAAGAACGCAACTAAAATCACTCTTAAACCACACATGTGTATGATTAATGGATAACCACACATAGAATAGAGACCTACACTTCTAAACGCATCTAAACCCAATGATCAAACACATTTCCAACCAATAATTGTAATTTTTGAAACCCTAGGACTAATATCTAAGGATTCTAATCATTTTTGTGTGTTTTAGTTCGATTCCTTAAGGTGACAGACAGATCTAAGGACATAGAACAAGATTTGAATGATTCCTTAGCAATAAAAATACAGGAAATCGAAGAATGAGTGGTGGCGATTTATTGGGGGGGGGCGTGAAAAGTTGCGAGTGTGTTTGTGCTTTTTCTGGTTGACCGAGCTAGGAGTGTTTGACAATAAACTAAAAACCGCCACCTATTTGTACCTACTAGTTTCAGATTTGACAAGATTGGTCCTTGGGCTTTCATCTTTCTTTTATTGTTGGTTTAAAGGTTTTAAAGGCTAACATAGAATTAGGAAAATGGCACAATCAGTCCTTGTAGTTAATTAGAGCTAGGAAACATTTAACAAATTGCACATAAGTCCCTACACTTTCTAACTAATGATGATTTTTTCCCTTTGAGTTAAAATAAATTAACTCTCCTTCAAAATATGACCCCATTAAATTACAGAACCTTTTTACCGTTAATTGTAAGATGTTTTAGAAACCCGTTTGATGCAATAAACTTGAAATCACTATCCCCCTCAAACAATGACCCGTTTTATATTGAAAGAGTTGTAGTCGTTGTTTGAGTTGAAAAGTTTATTGTAAAAACCCGAATTGATTAATTTTCAACAACACTTTTTCCACCGTGATTAACACAAATAATTTTGAAGAATCAATTAAGAAGGAAATTATTTGGTTATAAAAGGAAGACTTCTCTTCCGAATAAGAAATAACACACTGAACCGTACATTATATCTTAGATGCATGGATATTAAGTAATCCGTGCCCTAGAAAAATTAATTACCCGTTGTTAGGAACAACTGTCTTTTTGCCGAAATGCTTTCCTAAGATTGAAAAGCGGGTTGCAGTCTGAAATAACTGCAAGCCATGAAGACATGTTTTAAAACTGTTTGAACTTCTGCTCGAACTTCATTTAAAAACCCGTGTCATTATTGAATGACATTTCTAGGTCCATAAATGTTATCGATTTTCAAAAGACATGTCTTGAAAAATATTTTTGGTATTTTCCATTTTTCTAATTTTTATGGTTTTTGTAGGTTTTATATTTTTGTATTTTTCTTTTTGTTTTTAAATATACATAGGATACATGAAGACCATCCTTTACTCATCCTCCCCGTCTTTAAGACGTTTGAGGGTTTCCGGGGACATACTTTTCATTCTAAATCGTAGGAGTAGAAATTCGAACTGCTCTCTTGGCAATGCCTTAGTGAATATGTCCGCAAGCTGATAATCTGTTGTCATAAAGTAAAGTTCAACCACGCCGTTCTCGACTTGCTCTCGTATGAAATGGTGTCGTTTATCGATGCGCTTGGACTGAGAATGCTGGACATTGTTGTAGCAGAGAGCAATAGCACTTCGGTTATCACAATACAGAGGTATCTTGTGGAATGCAAAGCCGTAGTTCGTTAGCTGTGATCTCATCCAAAGTATCTAAGCACATCATCCAGACATGGCAATGTATTCAGCCTCTGTGGTTGAGATAGCCATGCTTTTTTGCTTCTCCGATGACCAGCTCACTAATTTGTCTCTAAGAAAATGAGCACTTCCAGACGTACTTCTCTTTGTGTCTTGACAACCTGCATGGTCAGCGTCTGCATAGGCCGTTAGTGCCATAGCAGTGTCCTTTGGATACCAAAGACCCCAGTTAATGGTGCCTCGAAGGTACCGAAAGACCCGCTTAATTGCCTCAAGGTGCTTTTTAGTAGGCTTAGTCTGATACCTAGCACACATGCACACAGCGAATACCAGATCTGGTCTATTGGCAGTGAGGTACATTAATGACCCAGCCATACCTCAAAACCGAGTTTGGTCAACTGGAATCCCTAAGGGGTCCTCATCCAGTTTTAGCCTATCAACCATTGGTGTATCTACAGGGTCAGATGAATCTGTTCCATATTTTGTTAATATTTCGAGAGCATATTTTGATTGATTAATAAAGATGCCTTCGGGACTTTGAGAAATTTGTAATCCTAAGAAAAATGACATTTGCCCCATCATTAACAACTGAAATTTTAAACTTATTTATTTGGAAAATATGTCACATGCTTTAGGATCAGTCGAGGTAAATATGATATCATCTACATAGATTTGAACAAGAAGAATATGTTTGACTGTTTTTCGGGTGAGTAACGTAGGATCCACCACACCCTTGGAGAACTTGTTATCTAGAAGAAACCTTGATAATGTGTTATACCACACCCTTGGAGCCTGCTTTAGACCATAAAGAGCCTTCTTCAGACGATAGACGTATGTTGGGTGATCTGGATCAACAAAGCCCTCTGGTTGACTGACGTAGACTTCTTCCTTCAGCTCTCCATTCAGAAATGCAGTCTTGACATCCATCTGGTAGATGATCATGTTTTTGCTGGCGTCATTTGTAATGAAGATTCTGATAGCCTCTATCCGTGCAACCGGTGCAAATGATTCCTCAAAATCGATACCTTCCTCTTGTCGATATCCCTTCGCTACTAATTGTGCCTTGTTCTTTAAAACATCACCATAATCATCAAGTTTTACTTTGTAAATCCACTTGAGAGCGATGATCATAACACAGTCTGGTTTAGGAACTAATTCCCATACTTGAAGTCGATCAAATTCGTAGATTTCTTCTTGCATAAATTCAAACCAGCAAGCTTCATCCATAGCGGTCTTAACATTCTTGGGTTCGACTTTTGACAGTACAGAATTGTAAAGGCACCACAAGGCAACTATAGCTAACTGTTTTTTGGTGGATACCGGACGAGAATGATTACCAATTACATTATCCAATGGGTGATTCTTTGACCATTTTCTGAGATGATTGTGTGGGTGAACAGCTTATGTAGATTCAGTAGAACTGACATCCCCATATGATGACTCATCAAAACTAGGTTCTAGAGCAAACACATTTACGAAGGGATTGTTGTCAGCTTGAGCAAAAATATTGTCTTCGATAGTGGGTCCAGCTGTAACACCTTGATGTGAGATAGGAGGTTGTACTACGGATGATGATGGTAAATAGCTTGTTGATGGTGCATTTTGATCAATTGTTGTAGAAGAAGGTGTACTGGCTGAAACAACTGGAACTTGAACTGCAAAAGCAGGAAGGGCCGGCCTTTCAATACCCGAGGGTTCAAAGTATTCATCGAACATAGGTTGGAATAATATCTCCAAATCTTTATTAGTGGGTGGTACATAAGGAGCTGTAGGGACAGGATCTGGTACGAGCCCTGAACTGATTTGTCTAGGCGTCAACAAACTAGGCTCGGGTCTTGTACTAATGTGCACAGGAGCCATCGACTCAGTCAGCTCATCGAATTTTACGTGAATTGTTTCCATGATTCGTCGGGTTCTTTTGTTGTAGATTCGATAACCCTTCCTATTTGGTGCATAAACGATGAAAATTCCAATATCGGCTGCAGGTCACAATTTTCCAAGGTCTTCACTGTCATTTGTTGGGTAACAAAGAGCACCAAAAACACAAAGAAATTTAAGATCAAGCTTCTTGTCATGCACTAGTTCATATGGAGTTTTGTTGTGACGAGTGTGAATAAGGGATCGGTTTTGGGTGTAGCAAGTAGTAGCAACAACTTCTTCCCATAGAAACATTAGAGCCTTAGAAAATATCAACATTTTCCTAGCAGCCTCCACAAGAGTACGGTTCTGTCTTTCGACAACGCCGTTTTGCTGTGGAGTCCTCGGAACTGATTTTTGGTGAAAAATGCCGACACTTTCATAATATTCAGTCAGAAGTTGATTAACAAATTTTGTGCCATTATCGGTACGGATGTATCTGATAGTTTTGTTGAGACCGACTTGTATTTGCTTCAGAAACTTAATGACGAACTCTGGAGTTTCATCTTTCGATTTCAAAAACTTGACCTAAGTAAACCTAGAATAGTCATCAACGATGACTAAGATGTATTTCTTCCCATTAATTGTTTGCATACGCATTGGTCCGCATAAATCCATATGAAGGGTATTAAGAACTTCCAAGTTGGTGTTTTCAGATTTAGGTTTGTGGGAATATTTTTGGCTTTTTCCAAGTTGACAAGCCGAGCAAAGATGATCTTTCTCAAATTTCAATCTAGGTAAGCCTCTTACCAAGTATTTTCGAGCAAGATCATTGATGGTATCGAAGTTTAAGTGATTTAACCGACGATGCCACAACCATGATTTGTTCTTTGAGGCCTTGGACAATAAACAGATAGGAGAGGACTCCATCATGTCTTCAACAAAAATAGTGTATAGATTAGTGCCACGATTGCCTTTGATTAAATCGACACCATTTACATCCCTAACATAACATAAGTGTTTGCGGAATGCGACTTCAAGATCAGAATAACAAAATTGTCTAACAAAAAAAAGATTGTGTCCTAGTCCTTCCATATAGTATACCCTGAAGATCACAATGTCACCAATCACGTAATCTCCATAACCCATGATGGCACCAAAATGGTCATTTCCGAATCTAACAGTCCCAATGAACTTTTTTACAAAATTCCTTAGCCGTGAGCGATCCCCCGTCATATGTTTTGAACAACATGAATCCAAATACCAAAGGACGGTTTGTACGACCTGCATTTGAAAACAGATGAATATGGAGAGTTTGGTACATTGGATCCCAATTTCTATTGGGGTCCTATTGGTTAGCACAAACATATGGTTTCACAGAATCATCAATTGATTGTGTGACAGTTGGAGTGGGATTGTTAGTGGAAATTGCTTTTTCCTGTTTGTTTTTACGCTGGTACCTAGTTAATGGTTTCTGAGAAGTGTTACTTAATCTCTCAGTTATTATTATTTTATTGGTACTAACGCTTTCAAGTTGTTTTGCAGGCACTACTTTAGATTCAGTAATCCTAGTTAAAGGGCACTGTTCTCCTAAAGTGAATTTTCTTCCAGTGGGCTGCCATTGAAATCCGATATTGGTAAACAACTTTCCAGTTGCCTGCTAGACTTGCTTAACCTGCTTGACTCTCCAGACTTTGTTGACCGGGGGTTTCTTAATAAACTTTAAAGACTTCACAACACATTTATCATGATTAAAAGACATTAAGCATCCGTTACAAGTTTTGCAGACAGAAGTAGAATTCGAATTAATTACAGCACGCTTAAAGCTAATACTAGAATCAACACGATTCTTTAGTTTCACACTAGACTTATTATTCCTAGAATGGGCTTCTACTTTCTTCATGTCACTCTTACCTGGCAAGGTCCTATCTTTCTTTGTATTGCTCCTAGGCTTTGACCCGCTAGCTGCAATGGCATCTTTTACTCCTGTATAAGGAATCATAGGTTTATTAGTCTTTTGCTCAACATGTGTTTGTGAGTTATTAGTTGAAGTTTCGTCTGGTTCTACAAAAGTAACTCTTTTTTTCCTATTTAAAGAGGCAGTAGCAATCTTTCTATCTCTTTTATTAAAATCTTTTGAACAAGTGCCAATGACATATTCAAGCAATTCCTGAGAGTGTTTAGTGTAAAGGCAAGCAGACACAAGTGAGCTATCTAATGGTTTTTCAACCCTGGCCTCTTTAACAATCTCACAAAGTGTTCCTACACTTTCCTTAAGATGTTTGAGATACTCTAGATGAACTTCTCAATTGTTCCTATTTCGAGGGGGAATTGGTTCAACATCGATAACATACATACCAGGGACAAGAACTTTTGGTTTCACAAGATCAGGCATAGTGACGCATTTTGTTTTCCCTTTTATCTGAGCCTTTAAGGTCTCAATTTCAATTAATAAAGAAGTTGTCTTTTCAATGGTTTTAGCACGCGTTAGCTTAATTGAATCATACAATTCCTTGTAATTCTGCTTAACTTTTTTGTTTTCTACCCTAAAACGCTCATTTAGATCTTGAAGGGCATTGACTTTTGCATTTAAATCTTTGTTCTGAGAATCTAAGGCCTTAAAGTCAAGAATAGGATCTGCCTCACTATGTTTCTTTTGCAAACGTAAAATTTTCTCTTTCAATTCTCTAATTGTATTGCCCCTTCCTTGAAGTTGTTCTTTTAGGTTTTCGATTATAAAAACTGACTCAAATGCAGGAGCATCCGAAGATGTTACTAATTTTTTGTTTCTAAAACGTTCCTTAAGATCTTGATACTTCAATTGCAAATTTAAGTGTTCCATCTCAAGTTTGGAAAAATGTTTGATCATCTCATTGTGATCATCTTTTTGAATCTTTAGTGTCAGATTAGGAATTTCAGCTTCAAGTTCGGTAATACGTTTTTGTGCAACAGTGTAGGCATCATGCATGTCAGAAAATCTAGATACAGTAAGCACAAAATCTGTTGCAGTATAAAATACATCTTTAGACAAGCATTCAGCAATTAGGTTTTCATTCTCAATGAGAAGATTTTTCCTTTCAATTTCATCGTACTTCTTATCAACAGCATGTTGGTCCACCTCAGCCTCCATTTGATCAAAAACTTCTTTCATTTCCTTAATTTCGTTGATGAGAGCTTTTTGAATTCTCTCAAAATGTTCTTTAATTGTTTTGAAAAATAGGATTACCTCGGTGAGATAACATGTCTTTGTTTGTTCAAAACCCATTTCCCTTTCAGTGAGACCCATAAGTGTGATCCTCTTTTTAGAGGTTTTATCAAATTCTAAAAAAGTTGTACTATAGAATAAATATTTACTTGTACTTGACTTTTTGTTGAGAGGACTTTGGGGACCAGCTTTGCAGGTGTATGGGGAGGATACACCGTCATAGCTGCAATTAGTTTTGCAGATTTGGCCTTCTCTTTGAGAGTTTTGGCCTTCATTTTGAGAAGGTCATCAGACCAAAATATCTGCTCAGGGGTTAATTGTTTCTGAGGTGTGAAAGTCGCTAGGTAATTCTCTTTCGAGTAATCACGTGGTGCAATCTTAATCTTCTTTTTCACACACTATGGGTCTTTCATTTTTTCAATCATTCATTTCCTAGTAGTCTCAGCTATCGCTAGGGTGTCCTCTGAGTCATGAACTAGGGCACGAGCATGGTTAGACTTGACAATCTCATGACCATTATATAGATCAGGTTGAACTTGCTTTGCTTTAGACAGATAAAAAAGGGTTCTTATAGCCTATTGCTACCCTATTGACTTCACTATAAAAAGACTTAGGTTTGCACAACATATGGACAGTTTGAAGAGACTGATCTTGTTTATATAGCTTATCTTCGACCTTTTCTTTTAAGTGTTTCATGTCCAGAAATTCTTCAAGGAGCTTATTTTCTTTCTGTTTAAAATCCTGTTTTAACGTTGATACTTCTTCCCGTATTAACTTGTTATGGTTAAGGGTAGAGTTAAGTTGCATTTTAACAGAATGAAGTTCCTTTTGTAAAGATTCTTCCTTAACATTACGGTCTTTGATAATCATTCTCATCTGTGTATCAATCATCAGTTCTCGTTCAGTTAGTTCAAATTGGGCCCTTTTTCATAAACCTCAGCTAATTCCTTATATCTATCAAGTTCAGCAGTAAGGGATGCATTGACAATATTGTTAGAAGTGTCACATGGGGCATCCTGCTCATATATATCATTGGTAATAACCATTATTGCATCATTAGGAATAGAAGATACATCACTGTATACAACTTGGTCTTCGTTGTCCTACACATACTGTTCATACGAGATAATATTACTATTACTTGTATATTCAATATTTGAGTCAACAACGTCGTTTGGTTGTACATCATTGTGTATTTCGTGTTCCTCATGAGACTCATTCATGTTATTGAGACAATTATTGTGATCGTGTACCTCAAAGAGTGTATCAGAATCATACGATGGACCAACTTCATCATAGATTGGATCAGCAGAGGAGAGATTGGCAATGAACATTGTTTGATGTTGGGATCTCAGATTTGATGATTACAAAATTACATATGCATAAATGAAGACGAATGAAACAACAAGGGATTAATATGACACTTTGGTATTCTACATATGGAAGAATTAAAAGCTGAAAGATTTCTATGAAGATAAGCATTGAAAAGTCAAAGAATATCAAAGATAAAGGAATGTTTTAATTAGCTTCCTAATACAAATTAAGTTAGCTTCCTATGTAAGCTAGGTTTTCTTGTAAACCCTCTATATAAAGGGTATTAGAGGCGTCTATTTTAGAATATCCATCATAGTTAGATCTTTCCAATGAGAGTCTAATAGTTAGTAGATAGTAATAGATGTATTATAGACATCTATGTATTAGTTAGTATAGCTCCAAGGATCATTTGATCTTGGGGATATAGTGAATAAAGAAAACCGTAAAGTAACATTGATGTTCTTATTTATTTCGCTGCATATTATGTTATTCAATGTTATTATATCCTAGATGGGCTAATCGATTCTCCACATCTGAGCAATAGGAGTTCATCAACATCAGAGTCGAAGGCGTCACATTGATCAGCTTGAAAGATGTTGTCTTCGTTCTGAGCCATATCCTGAACTGGTCCCTCGTCTACCTCATCATCAAAAGTGTTGGTTTGTCCACCTGCAAGAAACAACAGCTGCTCCTCATCCAAATCTACTCTATTTTTTTGAGCTTGCATCAGCAACATCTTTTTCTTGAAGTAGTTAGAGTTCTGTGGCCGCTTTGGCTGAATGCAGTTTCTTGCTATACGACCAATCCCATTGCAGTTGTAACACTTGATTGGCTTTCCTTACCTAACATTTGCATTACCAGCTCTGTACTTAGGCCCCCCATTTCTTGCAGCAACAATACCCCTAGCATTGTTTCCTTGAACCCTGTTTTGTCTCCTTTGAACATTCTGAACCACAACCCTGTCATTCTGCACTGTAGCTTTATTCTGTGTATTGGAGGAGGTTCTCAATTGATTATTGGTTTGAGGAAATTGTGTTTTGTATTGTTGGGCTAAAAGGGCAACTTATTTTGTTAAGTTGTCAAGCAATTTATCAGCTGGAGAAAAACCTGTATCAAGTTGTGTGTTATCAGGAAACTGAGGTTGGTAAGTGACTGGTGGAGTGTATGAAGGTTGTGGAGGAACTGATGATGATGAAGGATATTGATAAGTTGAGACATTAGACACTAAAGCAAGTGGATCATGTGAGTGTTGGTTGAGTCTTTCCATCAGCATCTTGTTCTCATTGGCATGCGACTCGTGTTGCTTTAGGTAAGCATACAACTGATCATTATTGGACTCTTTCAAACCCCTGTTTAACTTAACCGTTGTCACAAATCTATCCCATTCGGGTAACATGTTGTTTACAAACTTAGAGTTCAGCTGAATTTTAGGCATGGTCATCTTGATGTGTCGCATGTCATTAATTAGCTTTGTAAACCTAACGTAGTAATCATGAATGTTTTTACCCTTGTGTTTCCCGAAATGTTCAAATTCATCATACAACTGAGATTCACGGTCATCTTTGGTCAATTCAGAACCTTCCAATAACATTTTCACATTATCCCAAATATCCTTACCACCCTGTCTCGCTCTGAGCCTAGATAAGGACCATCGGTACCTGTAGCAATCTCATCTCTGCATCGTCCCATCTTGAATGGGCCTTCATCAACAGACTGAAGTATGTACTCTCCATGATCTTTTCCTTTATAGTATAACCGAATTCGTTGTTGCCATGACTCAAAATCTGTCCTGTCAAGCATTAGAGGGCGGGTATCGGAACCTGCCTCTTGGATATCTTCTAACTGATTGGACATTTTAACTGATTGTGAAATGATATGATTGGATCGATCAATGATTAGTGATTGTATGTTAAAAGTGGTGAAGTGAAATTAAGTGTTTTTGTTGTTTTGGTTTGTAAAGGCTTAAGTTTGAAAGTAGTTCAAGTGTCAAAGTAGTCCAATAGTCCAAAACAGTGTCTCAAACCGCTGGAACAGTAACCAAACTGCTACTATCAAACCGCTACTGTCAAATCGCTACTATCAAATCACTAGGAAATGTAAACCGCTATGAAGACAAATTGACAAACCGCTACCTAGAAATGAAATGGGCAGAGGTTTGATTCCCAAATCGCTATGAGAATTAGTCTTTAAAAACCTATAAATCGCTACGGTATCAAACCGCTGTAAACAACATACCGCTACTAGAAGAGTTGGCTAAACCGCTATGAAGAACAATGACCAAACCGCTACCAAGAAATGAAATTGGCAGAGGTTTATTTTCGAAATCGCTATGAGAGATTGTCTTCAAGAACCTGTAAACCGCTACGGTATCAAACCGATATGATTACCAAACCTCTACTAGTAAACCGCTACACTAAACGACAAACCGCTACTGACAAACCTCTGCCTAATAAGTCAAATCGCTGTCAGAAATGACAAACCGCTAGCACAGTGTACGACCCTGACAAATCGCCAGAACAATGTATGATCCTGACAAACCGCTAGAACAGTGTACCAAACCGCTACGATTAACAAAATACAGAATATTAAACCGCTGCGAAGAAATACGAACTTTTACTCCTTAAAACACCTAAAAATCACCCTTTTGAACGCTTTGAATTGGATTCTTTTGCACAACTGAGTCCTAGAAGGCTATAGTAACTACAAAAACATGAATTTTAACACAAGAAATGTAAAAATCTATGAAACTCAAGAACAAAAGCTAAAACCTCCTAAAACTCAACTTTTGATCTAAACCAAGCACTAAAACGCACACACAAACGATATAATCATCCCATGTGCTCTGATACCAATTGTAGGATATTGGATATCATCACACAATTGAATGGTTAGTGGATTAGTCCAATGCTAGAGAGAGAAACAAAGAAAATGCACACTCCTCTAGAGAGAGAAAGTATGTGTGTATAAAATAACTAACCACCTCTTCCATAAGATGGAAGAGGCTTATATATGTCTTACAAAATTAGACCTTAGGCCATGGTATGGGCTTACACGTTGGGCTTTATAACCCTGCTCATAACCGAACATTATACATTAAACGTTAAACTACGAGCTATAATAGATGGTAAAATACACAGAGTGGCCGAGTCTTTTTCTAATATCTAACAAAGACCATTAAAATTGTATCATAATATAAAAAAACATTTTTTATGCTTGAAATATTTTTTTTGCTAAATATCTATGTAATTTTTTTTTTAAATGTGTAATTCGGGTCATCCCAAAAACCGAACCGAATTCAAACTTGATTTTCGGTTCGTTTGACCTAATTTTTTTTAACCGAACCGATCAACGCCCTAGTTAGGTTGGTTTGTCCAGCCTAAAAGCTCACCCCTAGATATAACAAGTATATCGACTCGCGCTCCGCTGCGGGACTATGGGTGAGAGCGCAGGTCAATGGGTGTTGTGTAAAAAAGCAACCTACATGATGCCTCGATGAAACAAAAAAAATTCACAGAAACTTACAAAAGTTGTAGTTTCATTTGCAAAAGTTACAGTTGCATACAGTTCATTTCTCATAAGACAACCCATTGATTGTTTCTCATAAGACAACCCGCTAATAAATTTTAAAACAAATACATACAAAATGAAAAGAATACTGTTGATGTAGCTAAATCGTATTAAGCCAATTTCCTCAAGCTATCTCATTTACTTCAGTAACTGTAGTTGCATCAGGTATAGCCCGTTTTGAAATTGACATAGTTGCAGCCTCAGCTTCTGCAGCAGCCTAAATAGACAGAAGTAGCAGGTCAAACAGTAAGATTTTGTACGGGCTGATGCGTAACACTTTTTGGCCAAATTTTAGTGAAAATTAACTTGAGTTAAGTAGTTAATATGATTACGGAATATATATAAATTCTGTATTGAACTGAATTTTTAAAATTTTTTTTATTAAGGAGGTTAAATGCATTTTCGGGAGCTTCAAACTGTTTGATTGATTTGACCCCATTTTAAATTTTAATCAACTTGAAACTTATATATAACCAAAATTATACTGTAGTGATAGTACCCATTTTGATTAGAATAAATGTAATACTAACAAATAAAAAAATCAGCTTAGTTCAAGAGGGACTTTTTTCTTCCAGACACACTTGGTTTTATCACAACTCAACTAAACGAATGAGGTTTCCATGTTTAGGCAACCCACATTATTTTTTATCATGGAGCAAAGATGAGTCCATGCTTTTCATTTTTAGTTGTTTCTAGACAGATTACATCCTTAAACGCACATGATATGATCCCACTACTGCATCGCTTTTCCCTGGTAGGATACCATTCTTGTAATCATTTCCTATATATCACAACTCTTTCAGGAACTCTTTGCTCCACATTACAGCTACAGTCTTTCCCTGAAACAAACAAAAAAGTTGTTTTAGAATAATGTTCTAACAAATTATGTATCCATATGCAAATCGCTAACTCACCGCCAGTCGAGTTGGTTTTAAGATAATTTAACAGTAGCGCACTCTGAGATTCTGTTTGATCAGTCCGTCTGTTAGGATCCACAACTTCCTTAACCAAGTTAATATTACCATCTTTTTCAGTGGTGGGTCCAAAATCTTCAACATGTGAATAGGAAAAAATCAAACTTCTTAGATTTAAAAACTGCAAAGTCGAAAATATAGATACTAAGGGCCCGTTTGGTTTGTTGCTTAGAATCACAATGACTATGAGTTTGATTGATTGGTGGAATGTGAATAGGTTTACATTTTAATATTATGATAAAATTATTATCATTAATTATGATTACTAGATATTATAAAATTATATTTTATTAATATTATAATCATTAATAATTACCTTGGCCCTACATGAAAAAAGAGGAAAACAATATTAATGTGAGTGAGAGCATTAAAATAATAATAAAAAACTATGTAAAATTTTGAAAGGAGCCTATCCACTTATCTTTCATTTGACGGGTATGAATTTACCTTTTGATTTCTAATAGTGGGCTCCACTTTTAACCAAACAGCTGAATGATAGATGGATTCCATTACTTTATTCCTTTTCCATGTAACAAACGGCCCCTAAAAGTCTTTTCATTGAGATAGCCTACAATTACCTACAATATTTTCAGCCGACCTGACATTTCCTAAAATTTTAACCAACTCAACTTAGTTTTAAATTTAAAAAATTTGCAATAAAAGAGATACATAACTTAGTCCACTCGCAAATTATCGTCTAATTATTTTAGATTTTAAACCCAAACACCCTGAAAATATATCAAAACGCAAAAGCAATTTTTAACATTGGCTACTGTAAAACTTACTGGTTAGGTACTAAAAGAAAGATCTTATGTTGACCATTTACACGCCCAACCTATGATGTAAAATATACCGATTATTGTACTTTCGGGATAGTCTAAGACGCTCGCCTGTGCGTTGTTGGCTTTCAAGCCTAGTCCTTGGTCTTTCCCCTTTCAACCCCATGAAATTTTGTCGCTGGCCTAGCAAGTTTAAGAATACCACAGTGTTAGTGAACACAAAATGTGAAGGAAGTAGAGAACTATCTCATTAAAAACTTGGGTGAAAAGTAAACCTACACCAATAATAATTTCTAGTTACCAACCAAACACCATTTTTATGTGTTTGCGTAGCTACTTTTGTTTCTAACTATATGTAGTATAATCACCATAAAACAGACATCAAAATATCAACTGTACTTTGCGTAGAAAAAAATGTTGATGTTAGTTTTTAAAGGTAATGAATGGTAATTCGCCATAGCTGCAAGTTTTAATCATACAATCTTCAAATGGTCTTTGAAGAAACTACAATACCAAAAGTTCCTCTAATAAGAAAATGGTAACAATTACACAAACTATCAGCTATAGTACCTTTTGCCATTGGAAAACAAAATATCTAAACCTTTGATTATATAAATGTTATCTTATAAGCATACATGCCGAGTATTTATCATCAAAGATTTCTGAGTGACTATTTATCGAATTATTGATACATGATTATACATTTATGAGATATATAGCTGGAAATAAGTATTTCAGCAACTCTTGTACACTTATTTAGTTGATGGTATAAGTCATACAATCATTAGTGGGGGCAAGTTGTGTGTATTATTCTCAAATTTCTTTATGGTTACAATAAGGATACATAAAATCTATAACTAATATAGTAATCTTAGCTTGGTGCTATACAATCATAATTTGTTTGCAGTTCCAAACTACTTATTTATTTCATTCAGAAGCAAACAACAACGTATAACTCCGTTCATTTAGAGATGATTTAATAAGTTGTTTGGATTAACAATCCAAACAGGGTAGGACTTTTTAAGTGAAAAAAGCGTTACCTGAATTGATCAGCGTAACGAAGATGGCTAGACTTCTTGAAATCGTTGATCTAATGAAAGTTGTTTTGAGGAATGGTCACCGACGTCAGCTTATTTCCATAAAAAATATGCTTAAGAAGTAATTCCGAAAGAAAACTTATAAAGAGCAGCCTGGTACACCTGAAAAGGAAAAATAACGCGGTTAGTTTTTGTCGTCGTATTACCTGCTGCAAAAATTTATGAACATACGACGTTATACACACAACTTCAGAGCCAAATGAAATTCTTAACATCTTCATAGAATATATTAGCCTTCTATCGACGATTGGATCTTCACTATTTACCTTGATCCCGACTCTACCAGATAGTTGCCACAAAAGGCAGCACCTTGTTTGCAGCTTCCAACACTTTGGCTACAATACAAAATATCATGTCAACGGGCAACTAAATACTGCTATCTCTACAAATCTCCCATTATGTTTCCAACAAAGAATGTTTGGGTGTGTGCAAATGGGTGGACTTACATGTTAATCTCATTTATGTTTGTTCAGAACTGTTCACTTGGGAGATCAGGTCTAACATGTGGAAAGTCATAAACATTCTATCTTTTTTATATGTACAACTCCATAGATGTGTCTTATACATATATACGGTATAAAATATTTTTGTAATAATACTTTTATACTTTATTAATGCATTAGCTATTTGCTAAACGGTCTCTAAACTGTCAAAATTTGGTGAGACCGATGCTTCTGTTATACTACACACTGGCATAATATCAGATGATGATATTACAGGTAGCATTATAACATTTTCTACTTATTTGATTAGCAAACATAGTACGGAAATTGCAAAGTGCAACGAATAATGGTAATTGACTAATTGATAAGGATAAAACTAAAATATATGCGCATAGGAAGTATTATGTTACCCGTTCTGAGCTACAACTAAAGCCGAAGATTTCATCTAAGGTAAAACTGTTAAAATTATAGGTAAGATAAAAAAATATAAGAACTGATCTCCATCATATATTCTGATGTTCATTCCTACATCTTAGTTTTCATATCATATCTTTTGACTGAGTTGTAATTGTTTAATCTACAAATCAGAAAAATGGTAAAATATTGTAAATATGCAAAATAAGCTACACATAACATAGTAAATAAAAGAGAAAAGTAAATTCCACTCACATTGCTTCTGGAAGATCAGTAGTAGTATTCTATAACTCCTTGAATGAGTCTTTACGCTCGCTTTCTCTTTTGCTTGGTCCATCGTCCCTTTACTGTCCTCGTTTGCCATCTCCTACCACCTCTGGTATGCTGATCCTGCACCTTCTTTCACGTTCTCATAACACCATCTTTCACATTCTGACTAAACGTAAGCACATAGCTCAATAAGCACTTCCATAGTCGAAACCAAAAATATTATTTCTTTTTCTTTCATAAAAACACAATACGCCAACAGAGACTTAAAATGTGTGGTCCTAAACACCCTTATAGTCAATCCATAACAACAAAATATAAGAAGACGAACTACGAAGAAAAAATAACAATATTATATGAAAAGTTATTATTTAAAGCATACCTCCTCAACACGTAAAGTCCAATATTGATAATTAATGTTCTCAACCTTTTCATTCAGATGAAAAATTTGCATATAGTGAGAGAAGTTCATCTAAATTACTGTTTTTATCGAGTTTTTCTTTTGTATAACGAAATTAGTAAAGCAAATAGGTTTTCTAAGATGAGGTGCAAAGGAATATATAAACATAAAGAAAAATCCACTTAACAACATCAAGTGTGTCTTGGACACCATTAATAACAGTACATAGCAATCTACTTTTTGGGTATGAGAAGCAGTAGTCCAATTATACACACATAAGTCATTCTTAATGGTAATCACATATGACAAAATTTCATGCATGAAAAGTTATATAGCAGAAATCTTTAAAGTATCTCTTTATGGTAATCGCCTATGAGAAGTAGCAGAAATATTTTAACTTAAAATCGTGCTAATCTGAATGTAAAGGGGAGTGTTTGGGTAACTTTACGTAGCTTAAAAAACTGCATTTGTAACCTCGAGTAATCAGTCATCTGTAAAAAACGTATGAAAAGGTAAACCATACCTTCCTATAGTTATTCACTATGTAGGCTTCGAAAGATCCTATAGAGGGCACCACCACCGCCCATCGTTAACCATGTAAATGCATTCTTATTGCATTTTCTCTTTAACGTTGAAAGCCTTCCTTGAATTCCTGAAAGAAACGCGTAGAAAATAAGGTACATATTACATACTCCGTATTTATTAGCTCTTTTGCGAGGACATTGTTGGAAACAAGAAAAGTATCGGTCACTTCCAAGTTGTAATAGTCTTAGCCAGTAGTTTGTTATATGATTAGTCTAGTAAGCTAGTCTGGCCCAAGGCCCATGGAAAGCCCGTTAAGGCCCATGGCCGGCCATCATAGGACTATATATACACCTCTCCATGCCTTGGAGAGGTGGTTGGTTGGTTTTTGTATTTCACTTTTCATATATGCATTTCATGTTTTCTTATTTTCTCTCTTTAGAAACAAAACCTTCCTTCTACTCACTCTCTCTCTCTAGTTCTTGATTGTTTATCATAGATTACTAGTATTCTTCAATTGGTATCAAGAGCCATGGAGTGGTGTGTTTAGTTTTTGTGTTTATCTTTTGATTTGTGTTCAAAACCTTTACAAAGAGCAAAATCTTGATTTAAAATTTTTTCGGCTTAAAAACCTTAAAGTTTTCATTTTTATTGTTCATATAGGGTTAGTAACACTAGTTGTACAATATTTTTTGCAAAAAACCAATCAAAAATGTGTCTTTTTGAGTTTTGAAAATTTGGGTTTCGTCTTAGTTGGAACCGAACTAGTTTTGTGAGTGAGAACCGAACTAGTCAATTTGTGTTGGAACCGAACCAGTGGAACTGATCTAGTTTGTTTGAGTTGGAACCGAACTAGTTAACCGAACCAGTTGAACCGATCTAATTTGTTTGTGTTGGAACCGAACTAGTTAATCGAACCAGTGGAACCGAACTAGTCTTTTTGTTTGACAACCGAACTAGATAACGGAACCAGTGAAACCGAACTAGTCTTTTTGTTTGACAACCGAACTAGATAACCGAACCAGTGGAACCGAACTAGTCAGTACTTTAACAACCGAACTAGTTAGTCGTTTTGGCAACCGAACTAGTTAAACTTTTTTTTTACAACCGAACTAGTCAACCTCCTTTGAAAACCGAACTAGTCAAAACCTATCAACTCAAATTTCTAAATTATACGGTTATCTCTTTGACTTGTAAAATCCCGTGAAACATTAACTTGTTTTCTCGGTTTTATCGAGAATTGTAAAATCCCGTGTAGTTTCAAGAATTATTTCAAGACTCAACAACCACTCAACCAAACACAATTTCTTTCTACCACCGTCCGATCAACCAAGTAATCTTTGTAACAATCAAATGATGACTCTTGCTGACAAAGCGATTCTTTCGGGTGCCGACAATCGTCCACCTATGTTGGAAAATAATATGTATGATTCGTGAAAAAGCAGAATGGAACTACACATGCTAAATAGACAACATGGATGAATGATTCTTGAATCCGTTGAAAATGGTCCACTCATTTATCCTTCAATTGAGGAAAATGGAGTGACTAGACCTAAGAGATATTCTGAGTTATCTCCTACAGAAGCAATTCAAGCTGATTGTGATATCAAGGCAACAAACATCATTCTCCAAGGGATACCACCTGAGGTCTATGCATTGGTTAGTAATCATAAAGTCACCAAGGAACTTTGGGAAATAATTCAACTTCTTATGCAAGAAACTTCATTAACGAAACAAGAAAGGGAGTGTAAGCTTTATGATGAATTCGATAAGTTTGCTTATAAGAAGGGAGAAACACTGCGTGATTTCTACTTGAGATTTTCTCGTCTGCTGAATGATATGAATATCTACAATATGATACTAGAACAATTTCAAGTGAACACCAAGTTTTTGAATACTCTTCCTCCTGAATGGAGAAAATTTATGACAGATGTCAAATTGGTTCGGGATTTGCACACAACTAATGTTGATCAGCTTCATGCTTACTTGGGACAACATGAATATCATGCAAATGAGGTTCGTTTAATGCATGAACGCAATTCTGATCCGCTTGCTTTAGTTGCAACCCAACAGATGACCCAGTCTCCTTATCAAAATCATCAAAACTTATTCCAAAACACTCAATTTCAACCACAAGTTTCATCATTTCAGTCACCACATTATGGTTCACCTTATCAGTCTCAACAATACTCAACTCATCAATCATCAACACCTCTTTCAATCACTTATCCATCTAATGAGTATCAATCATCAATTCATCATAACGTTTATTCTCTATCATCATCCATCCCTCAATTGGAATATGCTCCTTTAGTTAACCAACAATCTGAATTTTCCCAACTAGAAACAGGTCTAATTGTTCCTGTGTTCTAGAAAGGTGATGATCCCATTGATGCCATCAATCACATGATGTCATTTTGACTGATGTTGTCACTTATCGTTATCCCACTACTAATAACCAGTTGAGAAATTCGTCAAACCCAAGGCAACAGGCAACCATCAATAATGGATGAGTAACTTTGCAATCAATTCAGGGGAGACAAACTTCTTTTTCTACGGGTACTTCAAGGACTTACACTCCAGGAGCTAGTGGAAGCAATTCTGGGAAACAAAGGACGATTACATGCTACAACTGCAAAGGGGAAGGTCATATGTCGAAACAGTGTACTAAACCCAAGAGGAAACGGGATGATTCGTGGTTCAAGGAGAAAGTGTTGTTAGTAGAAGCTCAAGCACATGTTCAAATTCTTAATGAGAAGGAACTAGTATTTTTGGCAGATCCAGGAATTCCAAAAGGTCAAGCCACACAGACAGTCATTACTCACAATGCTGCTTATCAAGCTGATGATTTGGATGCATATGACTCTGATTGTAACGAACTCAACTCTGCCAAAGTTGCTCTCATGGAGAATTTATCTCATTATGGTTCAGATGCACTTGCTGAGGTACACAATCATGATAATATAAATAGTAATGTGGTAAATCAAGCTATGCAGGTGATGCCGTCTTCTCAACAGTAAAATGTTGTGAATCATTCAGAGACTAAAATAACCAGTGATAGCAATATCATTCCTTATTCTTAGTATGTGATTGAATCACAACAAGCAACTGTTCAGAATTCTAACTCCTCTACACAATAAGATGATTTGATATTATTTGTGATTGAACAACTTAAAACCCAAGTAGCCTAATTGTACCAAGACTAATCTGGAAAATAAGAGTGTCAATAATACCTTAACTATTGAGCTTGACAGATATAAGGAACAAGTTAAAGTTTTGAAAGAAGGACAAAAGGTTGACTTAAGGAGTAAGGATAACGTTTTAGATTCATGTGCACAGTTTGTAGAGATTGATCTTCTTAAACAAACTCTTTCAGAACATTTAAAAGAAAAGGAATCTTTGTTGCAAACGGTTACTCTTCTCAAAAATGATTTTGTAACATTTCTCATTTTTAGGTTATTTTCAACTTTAATAAACTTCATTATTTATTTTTAGAGTTTTACGCGTTCGCTTTTAATTATTATCTTATAGTTAAATCGCGTAAACTAAAAATCAATGATCAATGTAAACGGACATACCACTAAACAAGCTCTAGGTTTTCAAAATCCCTTCTATCTGCAGAAAGCTCAGCAGTCGAAACCAAAGCTATATGTTGGTGATATTATTGTTCAAACTAATCCTATTGTGATTCCTGACTCAGAAGAGACCTTAACACTTGCTGAAGAGAGTCGTTCCAAAATGCTTTTAAAACATAAGGATAATATGTATGATGTTAGCAATGGAAAGCAAGTTGATACACACCGATTAGATTATGCTGCCTTTCTGAACCAACTTTATAAAGATTTTCCAAAATTGTTTTGTTTACAAACTAAAATTATCTCGCTAAACAGCCTTTTGTCTCAAAAATTCTTGAAGTCTTAAGAACCCACATTTCTATTGAACCCCTCCAATGTTGAGGTTCCAAAAAGAACTTCCTAAAGTCAGCATGGTTAACACGAGTTTGAAGAAACTTAAACACCATCTTGCTAACTTTGATGTGGTATTCAAAGAAAGGACCACGCCCACAGCTATCACTGAGGGTTCGTGGGGTTTTGAACATACAAAAGCTTGTTTTAGGGATGAAATAATTCCATTTGTAAAAGCTCTGAAGGACTTATTTAGTACATTCAACCAACATTTGGTTGATGAACTTTCTGAAGTCTAAAATGTCTTCTATCAAATGGAACAGGTATGTGGCAACAAACATCGTATTGAGTCAAAAACATTTGAAGTTAAGATGAATCAAGTTTTGAACGAAAATGAACGACTCTTGGAACAAGTGATGAGCAAAGATATTGTGAACTTAATTGCGAATTCTTCTGTGGATAATGATTCTGTGAATGTGCGTGAATGTCAAAAGTGTCTCAAACTTGAGACTGAGCTTCAAACAGATTTCGTTGAAAAACAAATTTACGATAAACTGTTCAAAAGTTTTACCATTCTTGAAAAACATTGCATCTCTTTAGAAGTTGACACTCAACTTAAACAGGAAATTTTTCAAAGGGAAAATTCTGTTTCAAATCAAAGTGTTCCAAGTTTTGATCAATTGTTTGAATTAAATGAATTGAAAGCTCAGTCCCAAGAGAAAGACACGGTAATTAAGAAGTTAAAAGAGAGAATCAAATCTCTCAGTGGAAATATGGATAAGGATAAGATCAAACAGGACTTAGAAGAGATTGAAACCATAAATATTGAATTGGATCATAGGGTGAACAAAGTTATTGCTGAGAATGATGCATTTGAAATGGACCTTCTAAAGCGAACTTTATGACTCGATGTAAACCAGAAGTATTCGTTCAAAAGAAACATGTGATGATTTAATTAATCAAGTCAATATAAAGTCTGTGGAAATTTCTGATTTAAATGCTAGTCTTCAGGAAAAGGCTTTGGTAATAACAGCACTTAAGGATGAATTAAGGAAACTTAAAGGAGAAGCTCTAGTTGATAATGATGTTTCAAATCACCCTAGTGATCCAGAGATGCATCAGGTTAATATGGAACCAATAACCCTTAAATTGTTGAATAAAAGGTCATCTCACTCTGCCTATATTAAGCATACTCAGGAAGAAGCTGCAGTTCTTAGGGATTTAGTCAATCATATTAAAGCACACTATCCTCTAGATTCAGCCTTAGAATCTGTCTGTAAGTATACTAAGCTAATTCAGGAGTTGCTTTCAAAAATCAGTAAAACCTGCCCTAGTATCAACAATTTCGAAGAATAATTAGTGACTGTGACCCCAAAGGACAAGGACAAAAGAGTTAGATTTACAGAGCCTGTCACATACTTAGGAAACACAATCACAAAATCCGCTTCTCACTCAAACTTAGTTTCTAACAAACCTATATTGTCTTCTACAGGAGTAAAATAGTCTACTAGTGCTAGCGGATCACAACCCTCGGGCAATACAAAGAAAGATAAGATTCAGCAAACACCAAGTAGTACTCTGAAGAATAAAGTAGAAGCCCACCCTAGGAAAGTTAAATCTAGTTTGAAAAATAAAGACTGTATTGTTGCACCTAAAGGAACTGCTCATGTGCAGCATTCCAAGCTTAATGCGAATTATAAACTTAAATGTGTTAAGTGTAATGGTTGCATGCTTTCTGATAATCATGATTTGTGTGTTCTTGATTTTATCAATAATGTGAATGCTCGTGCTAAATCTAGATCTGTTAAGAAAAATTCAAAAAGGAAAAGTTTGGAAACCAACAGGAAAGGTGTTTACCAATATTGGATATATCTGGAGACCTACTGGTCAGACCTTCACTATAATAGGAAATGGTCCCCTTTAAACGTGGATTAAGCCACAAACTACTGAAGTGCCCCTTAGGAAACCAATTACCGTAGATAATGATACACCTAAACCTACTGTAACATTGGTTTATTCAAGGAAACCTAGGAAATCTAAAACTAATGTTCCTGTTAGCAACCCTAAGATTCTTCAATCTGTATCTGCTAACAAAAAGGAACCCAGTAAATCTTGGGGATCCATAAATTCCGATGTTCCATCTTCCTCTCTTGATGCATGCAGGTCGTTCAAATTGTCCTCTGGTATTTGGACTCCGGCTGCTCCAAGCATATGACCGGAGATCGCTCTCAGCTCACCAACTTCGTCAGCAAATTCTTGGGTACTGTCAAATTCGGAAATGATCATGTAGCAAAGATTATGGGTTATGGAGACTATCAGATTGGGAATGTTATAATTTCAAGGGTTTATTACGTTGAAGGACTTGGGCATAATCTATCTCTGTGGGAAAATTTTGTGATTCCAACCTCGAAGTTGCTTTAGTCAACACACTTGCTACATTCGCATCTAGAAGGTGTGATTAATTAATGTGATCTCAAGGGGACAATCTATATACACTCTCTCTTGGGGATATGATGACGTCCTCTCCTATCTGCCTCTTGTCAAATGCCTCTAAAACCAAGTCTTGGTTATGGCATCGTCGTCTCTCTCATTTGAAATTCGGAGCTATTAATCATCTTGCCATACATGGTCTTGTTTGAGGTCTCCCTAAGCTAAGTTTGAAAAGGACCATTTGTGTTCTACATGTGCATTAGGCAAGAGTACGAAGAAACCCCACAAACCCAAATTTGAGGACACAATTCAAGAAAAACTCTATCTGTTGCACATGGGATCTATGTGGGACCAATGGGTGTCGCGAGTGTCAATGGAAAGAAGTACATACTTGTTATTGTTGACGATTATTCTCGATTTACATGGGTAAAATGCTTGCGATCAAAAGATGAAGCTCCAGCTTTTATTATCAATTTTTTAAGATGATCCAAGTACGACTTAAGGAAACCGTTTGACGCGTCAGAACAGATAATGGACGAGTTTGATACTCCGACATTGCAGCAACCTGAATATTATGAGAAGGTTGGCATCTCTCATGAAACATCTGTTGCCTGCTCTCCATAGCAAAATGGTGTTGTTGAAAGACAAAATCGTACGCTAATTGAAGCAGCCCGAGTTTTTCTATGATAATACTACTAAACAAGCTCTAGGTTTTCAAAATCCCTTCTATCTGCAGAAAGCTCAGCAGTCGAAACCAAAGCTATATGTTGGTGATATTATTGTTCAAACTAATCCTATTGTGATTCCTGACTCAGAAGAGACCTTAACACTTACTGAAGAGAGTCGTTCCAAAATGCTTTTAAAACATAGCTCTAAAGGACTTATTTAGTACATTCAACCAACATTTGGTTGATGAACTTTCTAAAGTCCAAAATGTCTTCTATCAAATGGAACAAGCTGTGGAACAACATCGTATTGAGTCAAAAACATTTAAGTTAAGATGATTCAAGTTTTGAACAAAAATGAACGACTCTTGGAACAAGTGATGAGCAAAGATATTGTGAACTTACTTGCGAATTCTTCTGTGGATAATGATTATGTGAATGTGCATGAATGTCAAAAGTGTCTCAAACTTGAGACTGAGCTTCAAACGGATTTTGTTAAAAGGGAAACTTACGATAAACTGTTCCACAAAAGTTTTTCCAATCTTGAAAAACATTGCATCACTTTAGAAGTTGACTCTCAACTTAAACAGGAAATTCGTCAAAGGGATAATTTTGTTTCAAATCAAAGTGCTCCAAGTTTTGATCAATTATTTAAATTAAATGAAATGAAAGCTCAGTCCCAAGAGAAAGATATGGTAATAAAGAAGTTGAAAGAGAGAATTAAATCTCTAAGTGGAAAAATAGATAAGGATAAGATCAAACAGGACCTCGAAGAGATTGAAACCATTAATATTGAATTGGATCATAGGGTGACAAAGCTTATTGCTGAGAATGAGCATTTGAAACAGACCTACAAGCAACTTTATGACTCGATTAAACCAGCACGTATTCAATCAAAAGAACAATGTGCTAAGTTAATTAGTCAAGTCAACTTAAAGTCTGTGGAAATTTCTGATTTAAATGCAAGTCTTCAGGAAAAAGCTTTGGCAATTACAGCTCTCAAGGATGAATTAAGGAAACTTAAAGGAAAAGCCTAGTTGATAATAATGTTTCAAACCACCCTAGTGGTCCAGAGTTGCATCAAGTTAATGTGGAACCAATAACCCCCAAATTGTTGAATAAAAGGTCAGCTCACTCTGCCTATATTAAGCATACTCAGGAAGAAGCTGTAGTTCTTAGGGATTTAGTCGATCATATTAAAGCAAACTATCCTCTAGATTCAGCCTTAGAATCTGCCTGTAAGTATACTAAGCTAATTCAGGATTTCTTTCAAAAATTAGTAAAACCTGCCCTAGTATCAACAATTCCGGAGAACAATTAGTGACTGTGACCCCAAAGAACAAGGACAAAAGAGTTAGATGTACAGAGCCTGTCACATACTCAGGAAACACAATCATAAATTCCGCTTCTCACTCAAACTTAGTTTCTAACAAACCTATGTTGTCTTCTATAGGAGTAAAACAGTCTACTAGTGCTAGCGGATCACAGCCCTCAGGCAATACAAAGAAATATAAGATTCTGCAAACACCAAGTAGTACTCTGAAGAATAAAGTAGAAGCCCACCATAGGAAAGTTAAATCTAGTTTGAAAAATAAAGACTGTGTTGTTGCACCTAAAGGAACTGCTCATGTGCAGCATTCCAAGCTTAATGCGAATTATGAACTTAAATGTGTTAAGTGTAATGGTTGCATGCTTTCTGATAATCATGATTTGTGTGTTCTTGATTTTATCAATAATGTGAATGCTCGTGCTAAATCTAGATCTGTTAAGAAAAATTCAAAGAGAAAAGTTTGGAAACCAACAGGAAAGGTGTTTACCAATATTGGATATATCTGGAGACCTACTGGTCGGACCTTCACTATAGTAGGAAATGCGTGCCCTTTAACTAGGATTACCACAACTACTGAAGTGCCCCTTAGGAAATCATCTGCTCTAGATAATAAAACACCTAAACCTGTCGTCACATTGGTTTACTCAAGGAAACCTAGGAAGTCTAAAACTAGTGTTCCTGTTAACAATTATAAGGTTATTAAATCTGTAACTGCTAACAATTCGGAACCCAGTCAATCCCGGGGATCCATAGTTTCCAATGTTCCATCTTCCTCTCTTGATGAATGCAGGTCGTCCAAATTGTCCTCTGGTATTTGGACTCCGGCTGCTCCAAGCATATGACCGGAGATCGCTCTCAGCTCACCAATTTCGTCAATAAGTTCTTGGGTACAGTCAAATTCGGTAATGATCATGTAGCAAAGATTATGGGTTATGGAGACTATCAGATTGGGAATGTTACAATTTCAAGGGTTTATTACGTTGAAGGACTTGGGCATAATCTATTCTCTGTGGGACAATTTTGTGATTCCAACCTCGAAGTTGCGTTTCGTCAACACACCTGCTACATTCGCAATCTAGAAGGTGTTGATTTATTAACTGGATCTCGAGGGGACAATCTTTATACACTCTCTCTTGGGGATATGATGGCGTCCTCTCCTATCTGTCTCTTGTCAAAGGCCTCTAAAACCAAGTCTTGGTTATGGCATCGTCGTCTCTCTCATTTGAACTTCGGAGCTATTAATCATCTTGCCAGACATGGTCTTGTTCGAGGTCTCCCTAAGCTCAAGTTTGAAAAGGACCATTTGTGTTCTGCATGTGCATTAGGCAAGAGCACGAAGAAACCCCACAAACCCAAATCTGAGGACACCAATCAAGAAAAACTCTATCTGTTGCACATGGATCTGTGTGGACCAATGCGTGTCGCGAGTGTCAATGGAAAGAAGTACATCCTTGTTATTGTCGACGATTACTCTCGATTTACATGGGTAAAATGCTTGCGATCAAAAGATGAAGCTCCAGCTTTTATTATCAATTTTTTGAAGATGATCCAAGTACGACTTAAGGAAACTGTCCCGCATAGAACAAGATAAGGGAACTGATTTGTTAATCAGACATTGCGTGAATATTATGAGAAGGTTGGCATCTCTCATGAAACATCTGTTGCCCGCTCTCCACAGCAAAACGGTGTGGTTGAAAGACGAAATCGTACGCTAATTAAAGCATCCTCACATGTAATTTATCAAAAGCGCCTTATTTCTAGTGTGCCGAAGCGTTGCTACAGCCCTGTTATACCCAAAATACGTTCCATGATACGCCTTCGACAATGATAAAACACTATACGAGCTCTGCATAACAAACCTCTAACCTCCCGACTTATCAAATCTTTATGTGTTTGGTACACCTCTCCCCCAGCGAATGATAGCGAGAACTTGGGCAAGTTACAACCGAAGGCCGATATAGGTATTTTTATTGGCTATGCACCCACGAAGAAAGCATTCCGGATTTATAACAGATGTACCAGACGAATAATTGAAACCATTCACGTTGACTTTGATGAGCTGACTGTGATGGCTTCTGAACACAGCAGTTCAGGACCCGCACTTCATGAAATGACTCCTGCAACAATCAGTTCAGGACTCGTGCCAAACCCTCATCCTTCAACACCGTTTGTACCACCATTCCGCGAACTAACTGGGATATGGGTAAAACACCATACGAGCTTCTGCATAACAAACCTCCCGACCTATCGTATCTTCATGTGTTTGGTGCACTCTGCTACCCAACGAATGATAGCGAGAACTTGGGCAAGTTACAACCGAAGGCCAACATAGGTATTTTCAATGGCTATGCACCCACGAAAAAGCATTCCGAATTTACAACAGATGTACCAGACAAATAATTGAAACCATTCATGCTGACTTTGATGAGCTGACTATGATGGCTTCTGAACACAGCAGATCAGGACTCACACTTCATGAAATGACTCTTGCAACAATCAGTTCAGGACTCGTGCCAAACCCTCCTCCTTCAACACCATTTGTACCACCTTCAAGAACTGATTAGGATATACTGTTTCAACCGTTGTTTGATGAATTATTCAATCCTACACCATGATTTTCCATCCCCTGAAGTCATTGCTCCAATTGATGAAGTAGTAGCTCTATAACCTGCTGTTTCAACCAGTATACCTTCCTCAACCACAGTTGATCAAGATGCACCATCACCAAGTAATTCTCAAACAACACCCGAAACTCCGCCTCCCGTCATTCCTAACGATGTTGAAAAAGACAACCATGATATTGAAGTTGCACATATGGGTAATGATCCATACTTTGGTATACAAATTCCAGAAGTTTCTTCTGATCAATCCTCATCATCAGATATTATTCATACAATTGTGCCTCCCGATCACCAAGTTTTTGAACACACTAGCAAATGGACTAAATATCATCCACTTGAGAATATAATCGGTGAACTTGATAGACTAGTTTCCACAAGGCTGCAGTTACATGAGTAAGTACTTTTCTGTTACTACGATGCTTTCCTCACTGCTGTTAAACCCAAGACATATAAAGATGCTTTGACTCAATCATGTTGGATGGAAGCAATGCTAGAAGAGATCAATGAGTTCGAACGACTTAGAGTATGGGAGCTCGTACCTCTCCCAGATAAAGTTATGGTTATTACATTAAAGTGGATCTACAAAGTAAAGCTAGATGAACTGGGAGGTATTCTAAAGAACAAAGCTCGGTTAGTGGCTTGTGGTTACTGTCAAGAAGAAGGCATTGATTTTGAAGAGTCTTTTGCTTCGGTTGCAAGATTAGAGGCTATAAGGATTTTTCTAGCGTTTGCCGCTCATATGAACATGGTCGTCTACCAAATGGATGTGAAGACTGTGTTTCTAAATGGTAATCTGCGGGAAAAGGTTTATGTTAGCCAGCCGGATGGATTTGTGTATAAAGATAACCCCAATAACGTGTACAAGCTAAAAAACGTTCTTTATTGGTTGAAACAAGCTCCACGCGCATGGTATGATATGTTGTCTTCCTTCCTGATATCCCAAGCCTTCTCCAAAGGCTCAGTGGATCCTACTCTGTTCATCCATAGGGAAGGCAAGGAATTACTTCTGGTACAAATATATGTCGATGATATTATCTTTGCTGCTTCTACACCTGAACTTTGTGACATATTTTCTAAAATCATGTGTTCAAAATTTAAGATGTCAATGATGGGCAAAATCTCATTTTTCTTAGGATTATAGATTTCTCAAAGTCCCAGAGGCATCTTTATTAACCAGTCAAAATATGTCCTTGAATCTTTAAAGAAATACGGTTTGACTCTTGTGACCCAGTGGATACTCCAATGGTGGAGAAATCCAAACTGGATGAGGATAAAGAAGGGAAAGTCATAGATCCGTCACACTATCGTGGTAAGATTTGCACACTCCTTTATCTTACAGCCAGTAGACCTGACCTACAACTTGCTATATGTATGTGTGCCCGGTATCAGGCTCGGCATACCGAAAAGCACTTAAATGAGTAAAAAGGATCTTTCAGTATCTAAAAGGAACCGTACATCGGGGTCTATGGTATCCGAAGGATTCTTTGATTGCTCTAACAGCATTTGCAGATGCGGATCATGCTGGTTGTCTACACGCCGTAGCACTTCTTGGGTGATAGACTTGTTAGCTGGTCGTCTAAAAGGCAGAAAAGCGCTGCGATTTCTAGTATGGAAGCTGAATATATTGCTTTGTCCGGCTGTTGTGCTCAAATCCTTTAGATGAGATCATAGCTTACCGACTATGGCTTTGGATTCAATAAAATTCCAATGTACTGTGATAACAAAAGCGCTATTGCCTTATGCTGCAACAACGTTCAACATTCTAGATCCAAGCATATAGACATCAGATTTCACTTTATCAAGGAGCATGTTGAGAATGGGGTGATCAAACTTTACTTTGTCAATACGGAGTATCAACTGGCAGACATCTTCACTAAAGCTCTTGGCCAAAAAAGAATTGAATTTCTGATCAACAAGCTGGGAATGCGAAGTTTTACGCCGGAGACTCTGAAACAATTGGCAGATGAAGTTGATGAATAGTAGTGGTACCTATTCAAATATCCTGTATAATATGTATATATTTTAAAACCATAAAAACCAAAAAGATTTTTCATTTTTCAAAATTTTTATAAAAACAAAATACAAAAATATAAAATTTTAAAAACCAAAGAAAAAATTAAAAAATGAGAAAATATAAAAAGAGGTAATAATGGCATGTCTTCTGAAAATCGATAACATTTACGGTCTTAGAAATGTCATTCAATAATGATACGAGCCTGTAAATGAAGTTCGAGCAGAAGTTCCAAATGTTTTCAAAACATGCCAAATGGCTTGCTATTATTTCAGATAGCAACCCGGTCATCATCTTAAAGGCAAGTATTCCCTCAAAAAGGAAACTTGACCTCATAACGGGAATTTATTTTCTCGGGAATGAATTACTTTATATTCATTCAAAGGCTTGTGATTACTTTGCATCACAACCCGTGCTTCCTTTATACAAATTAATGTACGTGTCAGTGCATTTATTTGTCAAAATAAGAGAAATCTTATTTTTATTGGTAAAAAGTTGTCTTCATAATGAATCAGTGTTTTCAGTAATCACAAAAAGATTTTTCAAAGACAATTCGACCACTCAAACAATGACAACAGCTCTTTAAATAGAAAACGGGTCATTATTTGAGGGGGAGAAATCGTCATCAAATAATCTTTTAAAACGGTCTTTCAAAATAAGTCACGGAATTAACGGATAAAGTTTTTAATAATGACGGATCATAATTTAAGGGGAGTTAATGGATTTTAACTACACAAGCTTTAGATGTCATGTGTTTAAAACTTTATGGACTTATTTGCAATTTAAGACTTAGTTGATTCTCACGGAATAGATTTAAGCTTATCAATTCTTCGAACACGATCTAAAGTATATGTGCGTACTAGGTTTTGCTGATTCCGAGGTATCGAAATCAGCAAGGGGAAAGGAATAGATATACAAGAAAGATAATGAGTACACGTGATAGAATTCATACCCTATTCTCATTTTAAGTCATTCCGGGAAGACAAATGTCATAACCGCAGAGAAAATTAGTGTTTAACTTGTTACTTTCGGGTGTACTATTTCAACTACATGGGGGTGGAGATATCTTGTGATTTCAAGTATGCATCATTTAAGATACTAAGGGGAAGTGTTGTAAGAATATTTTTAAGATACTAGGGGGAAGTGTTGTAAGAAGATTTATTCTAAGCGTGAGAAGATTGGTTATTGATTCAATAAATGCTTCCTCAAACGGTTAATCTCTGGGACTTAGTTGACTTAGGTGTTATCATTTCGACTACTTAGAGGGAATAATTGTGACATCCGGGACTTAGTTGACTTTGGTGTTTCAATTTATATCATCACTATCGTGTAAGGAGAAATACGAACATCCGGGACTTAATTGACTTTGGTGTTATGGTTTCGAATTAATTGTGTACTTTGGATATTTGGGCTTTTACATCAAGACTGCTTTATGCGGCTTGCACATCTGCTTTGAATCTACTCAAGAAAGGATTCATGGTTCGGGGGGAAGCTACGACAACTTCTAAATGGAAATTATCAAGACGAACTACAGATTGCTGACATGGACAAAATGACTTTGTCATTTTCGGTTTGAATATTTTCAGGTCCTGTCTCATACATAATCTTGTGAATATATAAATGTGTAATGTAGACTTAAAAATCAGGCATATACAGTGTTTGAGTATGAATTTTCAAGAATTTCTTAGTAAATTCAAAAAAATTCAAATTAACATACTCAAACACCATATAATACCCTCATAATTTGAGGGGGAGCATTAAAAATGTTTCTAATACGGCTTGTTAATAATTGGATATTTTTTCCCCAAAAGCAGATATATTTGAATCAATTGATATCCAAAATATCAAGAGATTTAATATTTTTGATAAGGGGGGAAAATGTGATTAAAATATATAGCTTTAGGTAAGTCCAGGTCATTCCACGGGAATCGAAGTTTTCACAGTTTGTAATTAAGGTGCTAAGGCTAAGAT
>BQNB010014887.1:0-10682 GCA_026074375.1 Tanacetum coccineum | reverse complement strand
TTCGTTAATTTCGTTGTAATGTTTTTTCTAGCTTCTTGCTAGTTGTGTTTTAATAAAATTCCGCCGTTCAAAAAAAAATAACTTTTAAAGGGAAGCGTCCAATAAAGTTTTAAAGAGAAAAATATATAGTCATCATCACTAAAGAAGTTGAGATTCAACATCATAATCACCTATGTCATGTTCAACTCCACGTGGTACTTTAATTAGTGTATGTGATTTTTTATCTTCGAGATCATTTTGTTCAAAGCCACATTATAATTTTGTTGCAACGTATTTGGCCTTATGGAACATACATTCATCATATATCATAATTTATCATTTTCATAGCATAATTAAATTTTATTTTGTTTTAAAAAGTGTTAGGTTCAAAAATTACTTATAACTAACTCTTTAAACAATAGTTGCCTCAAAGTCTAATATAGACAGATTATGTTGGTCCCCCTCATCCGCCTTAATTGTTTCAGGTTGAGTACACCCTCCAATGAAGACAACCTGAAAGAGTAAAGCAAATAACATTGTAAAATTAGAAGCAATAACCTCAATAATGGCAAACTTGTCAAATAAGTGATGAAAGACTATATAATGCTTAACTCCGATTACTAAATGTATCATCATATCTGTTCAATGGACTTAGAAATTAATTACTTCTATTATTTCGTATTTGTTATATATACATATATACCTATTACATAGCCCACCCAATGGACGGGTGAGCCTTAAGAATATCATTGAAAAAATTAAGTTAATGAAGCCTAAACACCATCTTTATATATCATTTGCAATAAGTATAATGGGTCAAAACGAAATCTAGGTTCTTGTCAGGTGTGCCCCTATGATTTATGTTCAAATCTAATTTTGCTATTGATAATTCCGATGCTAAATATGATTATAAAAATGACTCATGTTGTAGTATCCAAACATTTTATATCGTATCATACCAGTATAGTCGTAGCTTCTTTTACAACTCCAGCTATGGTCACTATTACCACACTTGTAATTGAGACAAGGATGTACTTCGTTAATACCAGCAATAAGCATGAGCTCCGTGAGTCATTAAACATGTTTTATCTTTTTCCAGTTATTACGAATAGACGAATATCTATAAACTCAATACTCATCATATCATTTTTTTGCTTCTGTAATACACCCTGTTAAATATTACATACCTCGTCGAGTTTCCATCGGCGCCAAACAGTTTATTTGGAGCTCCCCATACAATTGTGTCAATCCAGACTTGATTTATGCTAATAAGTGCAAAAGAGCATTAAGTAGCAAACCAAAAATCAATGCAAAAGAGCATTAAGTGTCAATTTGTTATCCTAACTCCAAATGATGCTTTCTTTTATTATCGTCCACTGCAACCATAGCATCAACGACTATATCAGCATGTACTCGTGATACACCTTATTCTTTATTACTGGCAATTATATCACACCCTATTTAAAAACTTGTTATATTTTAAGTAAGAATCTTATAAAAACTTTTAAGGCTCCTCCAAATGGTTTTTATTGTGTGTAAGATGTACCACCTTGCTGATAAGATGTACCTCACTGATTCCCGTATACAGTTGTCTGCGGGTTTGCAACACTAAGTCTAAACAAAAAAGCAGAAATTAAACTGTAGCATACCTTTTGACGTGTTTTTCTTTTGATTGTTTAATCTAAAGATGTTGTTTCTGCATCAAGATATATTTTATTACACTTGTTTATCTACTTCTCGCATTTTTACACATGCAACACTTGCACCTACTTCTTATCTTTAGATATACGAAAACATGTATATATCTTGAGATGACGATTGTGAAACTTGATTAATCCAAACTATCCCAATAGACCCTAATATGCCTGATACGTTAATGTGACAATGTGCAAACAAAACCTAATCTCATGAGTATTATAACACTTAAGCCTACAATTATGATCTACAACTTATACTAATAAAAAAGATCAAGAATGGAGATTGTTTCATTCTTATGTATCTTTAACCTCTAAATGCTTATAACAACAATAGGTCTATGACTTCTTATTTAAGCCATATATAACCAAACAATCCAAAACATCTAAAGATGAATATTAAAACTAATAGATCTTATTTGACCCCCTAAATGTTCATCTTCACATTATCAAAGAACGCATATTTTAGGATAGTGAAACTGCATATACCAGATGAGTATTGCTCGTTCAGTATGGATAACACCATCTTGTTTGCTTTGTAAGCTGGCTTTGATTTCTTCTTTAGATTCTCTACTGTCATTTCATGTATTCCCCAACAGTAATCCTATAATTTTAAATGCACTGATCTATTGCAGTGGTAAAATACCAGTATGATAGATGAGTTATAAAGAAAAGTGGCTGGGTCATCTGTTTTGGTTCATGTGTAGCATGGCTTTGTTCGATGAGCAATATTAGTAATAGGGAACTTAGTAATCCTTAAGCAATTAACTTCAGAGTATGCAGGTATGCATATTATGCATTTATCAATATTCGCCACTTAAAAAATTACGCATATACGCCAGTTAACATACCAAATCTCCTAAACGAAATCCTCAACAAATATGAACAAAGGAGCAAGTAAAGAAAAATATATGATTTCATGAACATTGCCCATCTTCATGTCCTTATATAAGAAGTGATTTCTATTGGTTATGCTGGCACAAAAAACTTAGTTGGCAACAAAAGCAGTATGTTTTACTTGTTTGGGTCAGAGTGTTCGTATAACTAACGAAAAGAAGAGAGATGGTATCAAAAAGGAACCTGATTATGGTGAGCATATTCTCCCACAGGAACAGCTTGTGCACCAAATGCTTCCAACAAACGCGGCAATTCTCCTTAACTGTATACTGTAATACAGAAGACAAACATAAAACTATACATATTAAAAGGAGAAAACGATGATTTTAACTAAACAATACCACAAGCTGTACATCAAAAAGAAATAAATAAAGGAGAAAATTTAAAACAAAAAGTATACTGTTAATAAAAAAAATTGATATAAACGTGAAACAAGAATGACAGCCAAAACATAAGATGTTACTACAGAGGAACTTAAAGTATAAAAAATCGCAGATACTAATGAAAGCTGAAAGCGGTAAAAAAAGGCACAGAAATGTGTTATTAGCTTTAAGAAGAAGAAAAACTTTATTGGAAAACTCAACCTTATTTGATGACTCCAAAAGAAAAATGTATCCACTTAAGCAATTTTCTCGAGACTCGGACTCAGCAACTTTAACAAAGACCCCTTGCAATGTCAAGGTGGGAGCATATCTGCAGAGAAGGGAATTAGACATACTGCTAATATCATAGACAAATGGAAATCAGTTATGACAAAGACGACATAAGGCAATACTTACGAACTACAACTCGGGATCAATAATAGTTGGAGTATGTTGCATAGCTTCTTCGATTTTAGCGAGAGCCATGTCATACTGAGCACGTCTGTCATAATGCTGCATAAGTACAATAGAAGAATAAGAATATGCAAGCTAACCGGGATGCATAAGTCATGTCATACTGAGCCCGTCTGTCCTATATATGTCCAACAAAAAACTTGATATGTTATAATGGCTATTATATTGTCCTTGACTTGGCCTTCTTGCATTCCTTGTTAAAAATGTATGCTTTGTAGCTTATAACATGTTCTGATCTAAATTAAGTTATTATGACATCAATTAGAACAACTATAATCAATATTAGATTTTTATATATATTACAACCAAATATTGTTAACACACTAATGTCAATATATATATGAACAAAACACATATATTTAGCAAATATATATATTTTTACAATATATAGACATTATATATATATTGTTACAATACGATTAATGTATTAAAATATAACAACATATATCTTAAACATTAAATATGATTACACAGAATTCGCCAAAAAATAAATCGGTAGGTTTTAGGGTTTATGAATAAAGTTAGGATTTTAGTTTATGAGTTATTAAAGATAAATAATAAGGGAATTAGGTAATGTTTATTTGAGTATATTAATTTGGTTTTGCAAAGGAATATCACAACTTCTAGCTTGGTCTAGTGGTTGAGTTTCTTGCTTTTGTATCAAACAACCATGTTCGAATCTTGCCATGGGTAAGTTTTTAAAATATTTATGGACATGCTTAGTGGCTTTATTGACTTTCGTATACATCCTCTTATTGGAAAAATGAATTTAAAATAAAAACTAAAAAAACGGGAATTTTTTTTTTTTTTTTTTCACAAAAAACAAAATTATATGTTAGATGATATTATGGGGAAGGATGTTGTTAGAGTAATTTAATTATCTAGTCAATGGACAATTTAGTAATAAACTCCAAATTTAATTGCCAAGATTTAATGTCTCATTTTGTGTAACGTTTTTAAACTTTATTATTCTAAAACACTATTTAATTTTTCATTTCAAAATGCGTTTATCATGGTAGTATTTCTTCTTGATACATCTTAATATTCTACTGACTCGTACACCACTGACTCGTACACCACCGACTCGTACACCACCGACTCGTACACCACCGACTCGTACACCACCGACTCGTACACCACCGACTCGTACACCACCGACTCGTACACCACCGACTCGTACACCACGAACTCGTACACCACCGACTCGTACACCACCAACTCGTACACCACGAACTCGTACATCGAATCGTACACCAATGACTCGTACACCACGAACTCGTACACCATGAACCCGTACACCACAAAAATCACGTTGGATCTATGATTTTTGGTTGATGATATTATGATGGATGAATGGTGTTATGTGTAATAAATATTTAGTCAAAGGATAATTTTGAGGAGAAGTTACAATAGAGTTATGAGGCAATAAAAACATATTGGTAACATTTATTAATCAAATAGAATTTCCAAAAATACATTAATGCTATACAAAGAATAATTAATTCTATTTTTTATTTCATTTAATGACATTTATGCAATCTTAATCAAAATAATAGATCCAATGGTCCATCAAACAACCATGTTCGAATCTTGCCATGGGTAAGTTTTTAAAATATTTATGGACATGCTTAGTGGCTTTATTGACTTTCGTATACATCCTCTTATATATATATATATATATATTGGTATTTTCTTTACAGAACCGGTCTTTTTACTCATAATAATGCATGATGTACATCATATCAATGCACATGTTATTTTTGTGCCATTTATGTAATTAAGTGAAAAATTAGAGTACCACTTGTAAAGCTCAAAGGGTATTATAGGAATTCTATATTATTAAATTCCATAACCGTTCCTAAATTTGAAGGATACCAGATCTCAAAATCCCTTTATCACTTTCACAATCACATCTCTCTCTCCTCTACCAATACCAATCAAACATAACCCTAATCTAATGATAGCCGCCACCATCATATATTCTTCTTTGGTTGTTTGTATCATTCCGAGATCTACAAAGTCAGTAAGTGGTTTTATTTTGTTTTCTTTAGATGTCAATTGATTTTGTTTTTGTATTCGTTTTAATGCTACATTTTTTAATCTTTTTTTGTATTCATTTTTATTGGATCGAGCAAGTATCAATCGATTTTAATTCTTTTTTTATGGCTGTGCTAGAGGAGGATGCCGGTCATAGTTGTGCTAGAGGACGACGATGGTGGTTCTTGGTTTGGATGATATTTATATCAATGGTTTCAAGTGTTCAACTCAAAAAAAAATGTCACTCAATCACCAAAAACAAATCATGGCAAGATTTTGTCAGAAACAAGTAACCTCTAAAAAAGAGTCCATACATGTTTTTTTGCTAATCGTGGGTCTCTAGCCCATAATACATGCTGATGTTTTCTTTTTTTTTCAGTTTGTTATTGGGCTTGCTATTGGTGCTTGCATATGATAATGTTTTTATTGTTTAGGTTGTGGAGAATTTTAGTTTAGTTGTAATCTTGTGTGGCTTGAAATGTTTGGTTTCTGTTATGTGTCAAGCTCCTTGCTTGGCTCTCTTTGTTCTTTTGTTGTCTGGCTTTTGGCCACTCATTTAATATAAGTTAGCTTTAAAAAAATTAGTTCATACATGGTTTTTGGTTACAAGTAATTGATGTATATCATGTAGATTTTTTTTATGATTTATATCAATCGTTTCTAATATGTGTGTTACTTGTCATTTTTTATGTTTTTTATAATTGATTGTAAACTCACTCTATTGGTTGCAGTTATGCTCTACCCTCATCCAAGGCGAATGCTATAGTGCAGGGGACTTTGGTCATTTGGTGCTCTCTGGCATCCAGATTGGGCCTTTGGGCTTTAAAATAAGAACTTGCTCTTCAGGTAATGTGTTCCAGTTACAACTAGAGATGAGATTTTATTGATGTTATACAAGCACTTGAACAAAAGAATCCGTAAATATAAGCCGATGCATATATGTTTCAAAGTCAATATAAAATTAATAGAAGAGTGCATATATGTTTTGTGGCTTGTATAGAATCACTGAAAAGAGTGTGCACATGTGTTTTAAGGTTGATATGAAATCAAGAAAATATATATCAATACATGTTTCAACTTGTGAGTATGTGTTTAGATCGTGCATATGTGTTTGCTAGTGTTCATTTTTATTATATAATTGTTTTGTTGTATTTCAGGATATTGATAATAATGATGAGTCCATAAACATGTGTTTTCACAAGTACATAGTCATGATGAAAATTTGTTTTTGTTTTAGTACAAAGTCGCAGTGCATACTTATCTTAATCTTTGATTTTTTTTCTCTTCTTTTTTTTTCTTTGAATTTTTTTTTTACTTTATATTTTTTTATTTTTTTTTTTTTAGTGCATCTATGTTTTAATAAATTTGATGAGAAAGTGAAGCGTGCACATATGTTCTTTGAAGAGTGTACGCATGTTTTTGAATGACGTATACATTTATATTTAACAATTTGTATTTAAAATGTGTTTCATTCGATATCAATTTGTGTGTATACAATTCATGTTTTTTGTTTGTTATAAGTTTCTAGATTACATGTATTTGTTTATGTTTTTTGTTATAAATGTCGAGGACTAGAAAAAGATACAATATAAACATATGTGCAATTATCATTTTATGAAAAAAAATATAGAGTAGAAACATATGAGATTTACAATATTTAAGAAAACATATATGCACTTGTTTTTTTTTTGAAAACATATACAATGAAAAAAATTATAAAATAAAAAAAAGTTATTTTTTTAATTCTGAAAATTAAGAGGTTTTAAAAAAACGTTTTTTAATAAAATTAAAAAAAGTCAAAATGTGTTTTGAATATATTATACCCTTTTGAATTAAATTTAAATTTATTAATTATACTAAATTCTTATTGGTTTAAGGTGGTTATGTAGGTTCTGTACAAAAAAGTAGTTCTGTAAAGAACGGTCCCATATATATATATATATATATATATATATATATATATATATATATATATGTATATATAACGTCAACATTTTTTATAAAATCGTACTTATGTAAAAAACATTACAATATTAAGCTCGTTTTGTTCGCAATTCGAAGATCTTTCCACATGTATTTTTTGATCTGAATGAAACAGTAGATATGTGTTATATATTTGATAAATAAAGTTTATTATATTAAAAAATCATAAATAGTTAAAAGTTGAGGGTACGTTTCGTAAATTTTCTTTTTTCTTTTTATATTAAACTTCAACATTTTTTATAAAATCGTGCGTATGTCAGAAGCATTGCAATATTTGGCTCGTTTTGTTCGCAATTCCAAGATCTTTCCGAGCGTACTTTTTTATCTGAATGAATCGATAGATATGTGTTATATATTTGATAAATAAAGTTTATTATATAAAAAAATCGTAAATAGTTAAAAGTTGAGGGTCCGTTTTGTAACTTTTCTTTTTTTTCTCTATTAACGGCCGGCGGATTTTTTTTTAGTTTGGGCCGTTGTTGGGCCGGCTTTTGGGCTGCGAATTTTTTCGGCGTCAAAACAACGTCGTTCCTGATCAGTATTGATATATACAAGCATGATAGCCTGCGCGTTGCGGCAGAACTTATTTTTTTACGAATCGATTACATAATAAAGTGACTTTCATTTCAATTTGTTATAGGAATCTAAAGAGAAGTTTTATTCATTTCAATTTGTTATAGGAATCTAAAGTGAAAAGTTTTACATTTTGTACTGAAAATGAAAATGAAATTGGTTATATGGACTTTTAAGGGAGGCTTTTTTTTTTTAACTATATGTTGCTTAAATTTGATGGAAAACCCTTTTTTTATGTTGTATGTTTGCTAATATTTAGTATCTTTTTTGTGTACCGTTACGTAAAATTGCAAAAAAATCTCAAAAAGGTTCATTATTTGTCAAGGATTATTTTATTTGGTCATTGTGAGCCAAAAATGGCAGCTAATATGTTTCATGTTATTATACTCACTACTCACGTCACAATTGTTGATCAAGTAAAAAGAAAGCCAAACAGGCCGGTCCAAACTGGGTGCCCAAAACAACACCGGAGCCCGCGACGCAATACGGCGCCGTTTTTGATCAGAAATGTGTATTACAAGCAAGATAGCCCGTGCGTTGCAGCGGGGCATAATTTTTTGCGAATCGATTCTGAACGAATATTGAGTGGAAATGTGCCCGCGCGTTGCGCCGGGGCTGACTTGTATTCAACGCATGTATTTTATTTTACTGAGAATATTTTTAACAATCACGGAATTTGAATGAGTATTTGTCATTTGGGCGAGTATAGTATTTTTTACTTATTTGGTTAAAAAATATGTGATATTCGTATTTATATAACATGACATCTACCTGGAATCATATATTAAAAGTATTTACTAATTAAAGTTCATAAACGTTAACAGGGTTTGAAAGACCAAAACGGCGTAACATGGATTTTTGGGTCAGCGAACGACTTTTAATATGTATATAAATATAAATATGAATGCGAAATCGGTTTTACAAAAATACAGTCGTAAATGGCAAAAAGTATATGTTATTTATATAATTTTAATTTTTTTAGAGTTGTACGTTTCTGACCCATGTCGTTTATTTTAAAGTTATCAGGTAGTTTATGGTGTGTTTTGAAAGTTTATAGTTTTATATATATATATATATATATATATATATATATATATATATATATTATATATATATATTATATATTTTATATATATACTATATATATTTATATATATTATTTAATATATTATATATATATATATATATATATATATATATATATATAATTATATATATATATATATATATTAAACTTCAACATTTTTTATAAAATCATACGTATGTCAGAAGCATCGCAATATTGGGCTCGTTTTGTTCGCAATTCGAAGATCTTTCCGCGGGTATTTTTTATCTAAATAAATCGGTAGATTTGTGATATATATTTGATAAGTAAAGTTTATTATATAAAAAAATCGTAAATAGTTAAAAGTTGAGGGTATGTTTTGTAATTTTTTTTCCAATTTTGTGCCGGCAACTTTTTTTTTAATATTGCCGACTTGTAGGTTCCACGTTATTATACTCGCGCCACATATGTTGACCAAGTAAAAAAAATGCCAAATAAGCCGGCCCAAACTTGGAGCCAAAAAACACCGGAGCCCGCGACGCAAAACGGCATCGTTTTACATCAGTAATGATATTATTTATAATAGTCATAAAAGATTAATAGATGATTATCACACTATTTGATCAGAAATGATTTGGGCCAAAATGAAACAAACCATTTTTACAAATAATCATAACGAGTTGAAACTCGCGCGTTCCGGCGGTGCTAAAAAAAATTTAGCTGTTTGTTTTTAAGAGTTTTTTTATATTGGATTGTATTTATAAGTGGGAAGTGTAAAAAAAATGTATTGGACATATAATCTGAGACGAAATGAGTAACTAAAATCTCTTGTATATTAGATTTTATTTTATAAGTGGGAGGGAGGTACAAATCATATAATTATATTTATACACAAATAGACGAAACGAGTATATAAAATTATATATTGGATTGTATTTTATAAGTGGGAGGTAAAATCAAATTTATCTTATCCAATCCAATATATGTCCTAGTGAGGCAATGATATACAAACAGGCCAACAAAAACAACTACATTGGGCCAAGGAAATGGGTCGAGATAAACCCACATACGCAGCCCAACAATGGGCCATCACTATTTTGTCCTGGAGCGACATGCTCCATAATATGTATATTAATTCTTATAAATGACTTTATTAATCTCATTATAGTTTCTTTTTTAAAAGAAAGGTTTGTTGCTTCCTGTTAACGATCACAAAACATCTTAGTTAAAAGCGAAAGTTTATTCATCCGATCCAATATCAAGTTACCAGCTTAATTGTGAAATCAAGTGGGATCATTACCAGCTTTTCAGCCGGCTCAACCCGTTATTTATGTGGGTCAGTCACCCGTTTTTCAGCCGGCCCAAGCCGTTACTCATGTAGGTCGGCCCTTAGCTGAGTCCAGACATACGGGTCTCACAGGTCTCCCGGGTCAAGCGACCACCTTACCACATGCTTTTCATACCGTGACTCTTCAGGATCCTTCTAATGGTGCTTGGAATATGGATACAGGTGCGAGTTCTCACCTTAATGATTTCGTTACTAGTCTTGGTGATGTTTTTAATACTTGCATTTATCCGTCTGTCTCGGTTGGTAACGGTCATACTATACCCGTCACCAATATTGGATATAGTATTTTG
>BQNB010014886.1:2523-74246 GCA_026074375.1 Tanacetum coccineum | reverse complement strand
ATGCTATTCTTTCGAGGTATTTTTTTCTTTTATTGTTTCATAATGTTATTCATTAAGGGTTTTTGACTTTTGATATGGCAAATAAAATTCTAAACAAAAGTGATTGAAATTTCTTAATATGGATTTAGCTATCACTATTAGTTTTGATTTATACGTATACTTTATTTGTTAAATTGATTTTTGGAAACACAATAGTAAAGAAGAAAAACTCTATTTATACCTTATATGAATGATAATGTGTACCTACTGTATATCAACGAACCCAAACCACTTTGTCATATGGACTCATGAATGCAGTTCATCTAAGTTCTAATCGTGCTTAATGCCGAATAAGCTAGTTGTAATGTTTATTTTTATTCTTTGGCATAATTCATATAAATAAAGATTGTGCATATGTGTTACGCTATAGTTGTTATAGATCTTATTTAATTTGTGTATATTTGTGTTTACAAGTTGTTACTGATTTACGTTTTAATGCTAAATGGTATGTGACATAATATGATCATTGTTTTTTTAAATGTGCAGTTGCAGCAAGATCATATGCTCATAAAAAATTGCAGCGTGCATATATGTTTTTTGAAGACGGCCGCATATGTCCTAATAAATTTGACGAGAAAGCGTAACGTGCATATTTGAAGACTGGCGCATATGTTCTAATAAATTTGATGAGAAAGTGTAGCGTGCATATATGTTATTTGAATATGGGCACATATGTTCTAATAAATTTGACGAGAAAGCGTTGAGTGCACATATGTTCTTGGATGACGTACACATCTTTATTTAACAAGACACATGTGTATTTGAATTGTATTTCATTTTATATCAAATATTTGTATACTATTTATGTTTTGGTTTGTTTTAAATTTGAGAGTTTACATGTATATGTTTATGTTTTTTGTTATAAATTTCAAAGATCAAAAAGTATAAGCCATAGACATATGTGTCATTACCATTTTAAAAACATAAATTTGTTGTCTAAACAAATCTACGCAAGAAACATATGTAAATTAAAAAAAACATATATGCACCTTAATTTCTGAATAAATGAATACTGAAAAAAGTATTAAAAAAAAATTAGTTCCGAAAATCTAGGAAATTAAAAAAACGTTTTTAAACTAAAAAAATTAAAAAAGAAAAATTAAAATATGTTTTGACTATTTTACCCTTTTAAATTGAAAAAAACAAAGAATAATACACTAAAATCCTATTGGTTTAAACTGGTTCTGTAGGTTCTGTACAAAAAAATGGTTCTGTAAAGAACGGTCCCCAATATACAATTTAATGCAGTAAAATTTACACTGTGATGCATTAAAATATACTATCATTTTATATCAAATATTCACTGTGATGCATTAAAATATACAATTAAGATAGTAAAATTTACAATGTGATGTAGTAAAATTTACACTGTGATGCATTAAAATATACAATTAAGATAGTAAAATTTACAATGTGATGTAGTAAAATTTATAATCTGCAGTAAAATATACATATTAATGTACTCAAATTTACACTGTGATGCAATAAAATATACAATTTAATGCAGTAAAATTTACACTGTTTTGCATTAAAATATATTATTAAAAGCAGTAAAATTTACACCGTGATGCAGTAAAATATACATTTTAATGTGATTATGATTCAAAATGTGTAAAATTTACACCGTGATGCAGTAAAATATACATTTTAATGCAGTAAAATTTACACTGTGATGCATTAAAATATACAATTAATACACTGTGATGCTGTAAAATATACAATTTAATGCAGTAAAATTTACAATTGATGCTAGTAAAATATACAATTCAATGCAGTAAAATTTACAATGTGATGCTAGTAAAATATACAATTTAATGCTGTAAAATTTACGCTTGATGCATTAAAATATATAATTTAATGCAGTAAAATTTACACTGTGATGCGGTAAAATATACAATTTAATGCATTAAAATTTACAATATGATGCAGTAAAATATACAATTTAATGCAGTAAAATTTACAATGTGATGCTAGTAAAATACATAATTTAATGCAGTAAAATTTACATTGTGATGCATTAAAATATACAATTAATGCAGTAAAATTTACACTGTGATGTAGTAAAATTTACAATCTGATGCAGTAAAATATACATATTAATGTACTAAAATTTACACTGTGATGCAATAAAATATATAATTTTAATGCAATATGTAGTAAAATATATAATTTAATGTAGTTAAGTTTACAATGTGATGCAGAAAAATATACAATTTAATGCAGTAAAATTTACACTGATGAAGTGAAATATACAATTTAATGCAGTAAATTATACACTGTGATGTAGTAAAATATACAATTTAATGCAGTGAAATTTATAATTGATGCAGTGAAATATACAATTCAATGCAGTAATATTTACAATGTGATGCTAGTAAAATATACAATTTAATGCAGTAAAATTTACAATGTGATGCAATAAAATATATAATTTAATTCATATAATTTAATTATGAATGCAGTAAATTATACATTTAATAGTAAAAATTTACAATGTGATTGAGTAAAAAACACAATTTAATGCAGTAAAATTTACATTGTGATGCATTAAAATATACAATTAATGCAGTAAAATTTACACTGTGATGTAGTAAAATTTACACTCTCATGCATTAAAATATACAATTTCATGCAGTAAATTTTTTACTGTGATGTAGTAAAATTTACAATCTGATGCAGTAAAGTTTACATATTAATGTAGTAAAATTTACACTGTGATGCAATAAAATATATAATTTAATGCAGTAAAATTTGCACTAAGATGCAGTAAAATATACAATTTTAATGCAGTAAAACTTACAAAGTGATGTAGTAAAATAATTATCAATTTATTGGATGAAAATTTAAAATGTGATGCAGAAAAATATACAATTTAATGCAGTAAAATTTACACTTATGAAGTAAAATATACAAATTTATGCAGTAATTTTTCCACTGTGATGCAGTAAAATATACAGTTTAATGCAGTAAAATTTACAGTTGATGCAGTAAAACATACAATTCAATGCAATATAATTTACATTGTAAAGTGGATCATCTAATACCCTGAACTTTTAAGGGTGCAGAATAGTACCCTGAACCTGACAAAATAGAATTTCTGCTACCCTATACTAATAAAATCAACAATTAATTATTTTTTTTCTTTCTAAAAATCATTTTAGTATAATATTTTGTAATAAGTAGTTTATAGTAAAACTTTTAGCTAGGCAAATATATTTTTTCCTAAAATTTAATTATTTTTTATCTTTTAAAAATTAATATAGTATTTTAATTATTTATTTAGAATAAAAAGAATATATATGTAGCATTGATTTTAAAAATATTTCTAGCGCGCTACTTTTAATATATTATCCTATTATATTATTAAATGTTTGTTTCAAATAGTTTTTAGATCAACTTATAAATAACTATGTAGGAGTTTTGTAATTTTCAATTTATATATGTATATGAAAATATAAATTGTCAAATTGTTATTGTCTTGAAATTATTTAAAACGAACACTTAAGTATATAATACAAATATCTATGTATCAAAAGTAGTGCGGTAATTCACTTTCTATAAAGTATTGTTCCATACATAAATTTTCGTATTATATACTAAAGTGTTCGTTTCAAATAATTTTTAAACAATAAAAATTTGACTATTTAGTTCTTTATATGCATATTTAAATTAAAAAATACAAAGTTCCTATATAGTTAGTAATAAGTTGATCTAAAAATTATTTTAAACAAACATTTAATTATATTATACGAACATATATTAAAAGTAGCGCGCTAGAAATATTTTAGAAATCAATGCTACATATACATTTCTTTTTATTTAATAATCAACTAAAATACTATATTAATTTTAAAAGATAAAAAATAATTAAATTTAGGAAAAGATATATTTTCGCGAGCTAAAAGTTTACTATATAATTATTATTACAAAATACTCTACTAAAAGATTTTTTAGAAAGAAAAAAATAATTAATTGTTGAGTTTATTAGTATAAGGTAGTAGAAATTCCATTTTGTCAAGTTCAGGGTACCATTCTGCACCCTTAAAAGTTCAGGGTACTAATGGATCCCATTTTGCCAAGTTCGTTTTTTTTAGGGTATAAATAGTGTTTTGGCCTTAAAATATACACTTTTAATGCAGTAAAAATTTACACTGTGATACATAAAATATCACAATTTAATGAATCACATTTACAAATGTGAGGTAGTAAAATATACAATTTAATGCAGTAAAATTTACAATGTAATGCTAGTAAAATACATAATTTAATGCAGTAAAATTTACACTGTGATGCATTAAAATATATACAATTAATGCAGTAAAAATTACACTGTGATGTAGTAAAATTTACAATCTGCTGTAGTAAAATATACATATTAATGTAGTAAAATTTACACCGTGGTGCAATAAAATATACAATTTAATTCAGCAAAATTTACACTGTGATGCAGTAAATATACAATTTAATGCAGTTAAATTTACAATGTGATGCAAGAAAATTTTATAATTTAATGCAGTAAAATTTACACTGATGAAGTGAAATATACAATTTAATGCAGTAAATTGTACACTGTGATGCAGTAAAATTTAGAATGTGATGCAGTAAAGTTTACATACTCATGTAAAAAATCAGACGAACACGTAAAAAAACTAACGAAAATGTAAGAAAGCAGGCGAAAACGTAGAAAACAGACGAAAACTTAAAAAATCAGACGAACATGAAAAAAAACTGACAAAACTTAAAAAAACTGACGAAAACGTAAAAAACGGACGAAACATAAAAAACTGAAGAAAACGTAAAAAAAACTAACGAAAACTTAAAAAACAGACGAAAACGTAAAATAACTAACGAAAACGTAAAAAACGGATGAAAACGTAAAAAAACAGGCGAAATCGTAAAAAAACAGTCAAAAACGTAAAAAAAGGCGAAATCGTAAAAAAACGAACAAAAACATAAAAATAGACGGAAATGTAAAAAAAACCATACCAAAAAAAAAAATACTAACGAAAACGTAAAAAAACTGACGAAAACGTAAAAAAAACGGACGAAAACGTAAAAAACAGACGAAAATGTAAAAAATCAGACGAACACGTAAAAAAACTGACGAAAACGTAAAAATATTGATGAAAACGTAAGAAAACGGACAAAACATAAAAAAACTGACGAAAACGTTAAATAACTTACGAAAACGTTAAAAACAGACGAAAACTGACGAAAACGTAAAAAACAGAGAAAACGTAAAAAAATGACGAAAACGTAAAAAAACAAATGAAAACGTTAAAAACGGACGGAAACGTAAAAAAACGGACGAAACGTAAAAAAAGACGAAAAAAAGTGGAGAGGAAAAAAGTGGATGGAAGAGAGAATAGAAAAAATAAAGAGGAAAATAAGACTTTATATACCCTACAAGTTAAAATGTCAAAAATACCCCTGTAGTTATAAAAAAAAGGAGGGGTGATGAGGGGACACATGGCGCAATCTGGTGGCTTCCTAGCCTTTTTATTTTAAGCCCTTTTTCATTGTATCCCCACCCTATATATATATATATATATATATATATATATATATATATATATATATATATATATATATATATATATATATATATATATATATATATATATATATATATATACATATATACATATATATATACATATATATATATATATACATACATATATAATAATACATATATGCTATATATATACACACATATATATATCTACACACATATATATGTATATATATATATATATATGTATATATATATATGTATATATATATATATGTATATATATATATGTATGTATATATATATGTATATATATATATGTGTGTGTGTGTGTGTGTGTGTGTGTATGTGTGTGTTTAACTTTATAAATATTATTTTACAAAACAATTAAACTATTATATAATATCATTATATAAATACTAAAAATATTAAAACAATTATTATTAACAAATAATAAGTTGTTGGACAAAGATGATATTTTTACAAACACAAACCCATGAACATTGTGAGTCCCAAACTGAACAGATCTTTGCAGCCTGCTAAGGGTGATAGCCAACTTGTATAAATACAGATTGACTATAGAGAAAACACTGACTATGAACACTTATTGTATATGCGGAATCTACACAATAGTATTAAGAAGAACAATGAAAAACTAAACTTTGATTTCTATTAATTTGCTAAAGTGATTACAGATTACTAACTATGAGATATGATTGTATGCGATGAGATCTGTGTGTTATCAATGTGTGTCATATCTCTCTAATGCCATAGGGTTCCTTTTATAGACCAAGGATAAACCCTAACAGACTTACAAAATGCACAAAAGATAATACATATCTTTTCTTATAATATCTCATACATATCTCTTAAACGGTACTAACTATTTTATACTAACGGTACTAACTATCTGAGCAATACTTAACACTTTGTACTATCAGTACTAACTATAACTATCGGTACTAAGTATATACCTAACGGTACTAAGTCAGGAATAAATAATTCCCAACATGACACTTCACAGTATTCACAGTGACGATGTAAATCCTTCCAGTGCCAATATCCAACAAGGACTACGGTAGGTGACTTGTGTGATCCTTATGGATCAAACTTGTAACAACTAGATATCAATTTGTTCCAGTCTATGAATTGATGACTCAATCAGTGAGGTAGTAACTCACTGATTCACTCTTATCATGTTGTTTGCTGTGAGACGTTCCGATAATGAGAACAAGTAAGTAACAGTAAATCTAATGCAATCTATGTTAAAGGATCCAATACTTCAAGCTGGAAATCCTGTCAAAGAGGTTCTTCCAAATTAAACCTACCTGATCACAGGTTGGTCCTCACAGAACTGAAGGTTATTGCTACCTATATTCGCCGAATGACAATTGATTTGTCTTTACAAATACTGTTTGCTTTGGGACTAGACCAATGCTTCATTGCCTATAACAGGGGGCATTGTAAACCATTAAGTTTTTAGCAAAAACTATCAGCTATCAAAAGATTGGAGTAGTCTTTACCAAAGAACAGATTTGATCCTGCACTAGCCATACTCTTAACAATGAAGCAAGGTGAGTTGAGAACCTAATTATTTTTGGTAAATTGTCAACCTTAACGGATTTGAGAACGTCTATACCACCAAGCGTTTGCTTATGGACTAGCCAGTTCTTATGCCTATTAAGCATGGTGAACTGATGACCATTTGTTGTGTGGTGGTTAGCCAACACTCAAACCCTTCTTAATTCCATTTCTTCTTTACTCTTCATTCAGCTATTGTTTAATGAATCTTATCAAATCTAATGCAACAGTACTTTCTATCTCAACTTCTAATCTAAAATCAAGCATCCTTTGCATCAAATCCTTTGAGAGAGGATACCCTTCTTTCAACCAACATATGAATGAATTGTCCCATCTTAAAGCTGATAATATGTAATAACCTCACAAGCTTCATATAATCTCCATCTGACAATCTCCCAAATTTTTTAATTATTCCAGAAGTCACTTTGATCATTTTCTTCTTTTGAGGATTCCATCATTATCTTCAATCTCCCCAAAGAATCAACTCAATTCCTTCCAGTGTAACTTCTGAGTACTGGTTCATACTAAATTCATACAAGTGAATATCAAATCTTGACACCATGCCATAGAATATGATGAGTCCTCCAATAGATAGTTGAATGCTCTGAAGTTCCCATTGGCTCTGTAAATAACAAGATAGTCTCCATCTGGTGATGATACCTTGTTCAACCTTGTAATAACAAATTTTCTCTCCATTATTTCACTATCTATGGTACCTTCAAATGTAACAATCTTCAGACACTTTCTATGCTCATCATCACTATCAACATTTGATATGTGTCCTTTTCTTTTGCCTAGCATGCATCATCATTATGATCCACTTTTCTCTTCTTCTGTACCTGCTTGCTTACACTCTGGGCTTTGCCAGGTATACCTTAGTTTAAGGAGACATTTTCTTTGCAAAACTTCTTCTTCTTGTCAGGATCGCTAGCTCCTTCATTCAGTTCCTTAATCTTTCTTTCATCCTCATTGGAACCAATAACAGTGAAACTTTCATCAAACCTTTTCACTTTCTCATATAAAGCTTGTATTTCTTCAAAAGTTTTATTCTTCAGGTCTAAGTGTTTCTTGTTTCCAACATGTTTTAAGTAAGTCATCATCTGACTCCTGAGTTGAGTTCTTGTAGGTGGTTGTTCTAATGGCAACAACTCTTTGTTATGCAAGAAACCTTCTTTGGGCTGCAATTGTATCATGAAGGAATTTTGCTCTTTCTTCCATAGTGAACTGCTCTCTCTCTTCTTCTTGAAGCCTTAATGCTAGAAGTCTATCAGCTTCAATTGTGCTTTTGGATGTCATCACAAATCTTGTATAAGAGCAGCATTTGTTGCTTCTTATTCAGCTAACTTTTTCACTTCTTTTCTGCTTCCTATCTCTGCACTTTTCTTGCATTCTCCTTCATCATGAGCACAGTCTTAAAACTTTTCTCAGATTTATTGATGTCTTTGTTCAGTGTCAGATTTCATCTCTTTAATCTTTTTCTTGCCCTAGTCTTTGAGGATCAATTCTTTGGAGATGGCATTTAAAGTTAAGAGAGATCTTGTTGAAGTAGGCCTTGGTCTTTCAATATTCTCTACATCCTTCAGTTCAACTCCTTTCTCTTTTTCTCTTGAAACTGCTTTGGCTTGACTCATGTTGAGAAGAACTTGAGCAATAGTTTCATCATCTCCAAAAGTTGTAGGAGTAGGTGTTGGAGTTGTTGGAGTAGCACTTCTTCCTTTAGTTTGATCAACAGTACCTTCATCTGGTCTATCAGTACTATCTTTTTCCTTGTCGGTACTAACTTTTTGCTTGTCAGTACCTTCATCTGGTCTGTCGGTACTATCTTTTTCCTTGTCGGTACTAAGTGCATCTTCAGTACTAACTTCCTTTTCCTTCCTTTCCTTCTCTTCATGCACCACATATCTTGTCCTCCCCATTTCTTGAGCATCCTCAGTCTCCATATTGTCAATTTCATCATCATCAAGCTCATCAAAAGCTTTATCTTTATGGACTGTAGGTTCAGCCTTGGCAGATTTCCTCCCCTGTTTGGATACAGACTCCTTTTGCATCTAATTTTTCTTCAAGGATTTCTTTCCTGCCAATCTTTGCTTCAAGGATACACTCTCATTCCAAGCCTCTGTAGTGAGTGATAAACAATGTTTGGCTTTCTTCTTAAGTTCTGATATGTGCCTTCAAGTGTTGAATTTCTTGGCTTGATTTGTAACCTTTGTACACAAAGATGATATAAGCTCTACACACTTTGGTGGTGTCATGCCACCATCATTCCCTAAAAGGGATTATCACTGGATGATGACCTCTTGAATTCCACAACCGAATCCTCTGGAATGGAGATCAGTAAATGAGTAGTAGTGAAGGTCTAGGTGATGTGGTCAGACTGAGGCTCAACATGGAACTTCACATTGGGTGAGGATGAGAGGTTGTAGTGTTTGTGATTCAGATGGTCTTTTGATTCCGCATCCTCATCCTCTGTTGGTTGAACAACATGTTAAGAAAACAGAGGTGTGCAATTCCCTGAAAAATGTTTTCCCTTTTGACCATAAAGAGAAAACTTTATAGTTAAAAGCTAATTAGAAAAACGGACAACTCTTCTAAAAATCTTAGTATTTTGCTAAATAGTCAAATGAGTGCTAATGATAAATTTTGAAAACAAATAAGCTAAACAAAGTTGAAGTGCTGAACTCAAATAAGCCTAACAAACTAAAAATAAGCACATAACACCAACTTAAAAGTAACAAAAAGCTTAAGGAAATCAGACACCATTCATACTATCTTAACTAGAAAAGCTTTTTGCACAGCTTATTTTTAGGACTCAAAAAGCTAAATGACAAGCTAAAGGGCTAAAAAGGATTAAGTACTAGTCTCATAAATTACAAATAAGAAAAAATTAGGAAAATAAGATTACCAAATAAGCTGGAAAATAGAATTGAAAAGGGACAGATTATCAACTAAATTTTTTTGGTTTTTTTTACTGAAATGACTAAATGAGGCTTAAAAATAAGACAAAATAAGTTCTAACCTACAAACAGCTTAAGAGAAATGCTTATTAAGGCAAACTAAATCTTATTATACTAAATTAAGAGGCTATTTAACTCAATAAGCCCAATTTAAAAACTATGCCAAACACTCCTTTAAAATTTAAAACTTATTTTTAAAACTAGAACATACTATATTAAGCTACAAACTCTTAAAACAGATGACTAACTATGCTTATAACAAGGTAATAAGCACAAATTAACTTCAAATAAGCAACTTAGAAAATTTATTTAAATTTAATAAAAAATTTATAATTATTTATAAATTTTTTATTTTTTTTTTTAATTTTAAAATTAATAATTTTTTTTTAAATATTTTAAATATTAATTTTTATTATTTTAAGTTTATCCAATAGACTATTTCTACTATATTTTAACGCTAGTTTTGAAGTTACTCATATTAAAACTATAGCTAAGATTCAAATTTACTAAATAAGCTATGTTTAAGCAGATTAGGCAGAATAAGCACAGATAATAAGCAGAAATAAGCAAATAAGCAAATAAAATACTTTAAGCTATAAAATGATGAAAAGTGAAAGTACCTCAATCCCTTGCTCAAAACAGAGGAGGGAATTTATAACTATGAGCTCTTTATTTTCCTACCCAGCTTATAAAAAAAGCAAGACTAAATCTCATAAGCCCTTCCCTAACGGCTTATCTTCCAGCTTATTTCCCTTTTTTGAAAATCAGATTTTTCAGTAACTAAGGTTCACACTAATGAGCTTAGTGAACTCATTGATTTGAGTGTATAAAACAAAAAACTCAGTGACTTATAAGAACTTAAAGAGCTTATAAAAATTTGACTTGGAAACAGTTTTTAACATAAAAAGCATAAAAGTAAAACAAGTTAACATAAAACCTTAAAAACTAAAATTTTCATTAAACATTAAAAGATTACAATGCTTGAAAGGAAAGTACATGTTAAAGTAAAATAAGTAAAAACAAGGCTACACTACTACTAAAAACTACTTTTCTTTTACAAATGAAATCCTAAGCTTATTAATAGAAAAATGAAGATGCAGGGGTCTTGAACTTGTGTTTGTTGTGTGAGAGGAACAAAAGTCTTCATCCCAGCCTTCCATTCCATCTTTGGCTCCAAGCAATGCATCACAGCCCTTGATTTGATCTTGGTATCTTCAACCAATGAAAAAGTAGAGGATTGCCAAGGTGGCATGGACTGTTGTGGTGTGGGGTGGTGATGTGGGGTTCGTGGGTTTTAGGGAAGAGGAGAAGTGAGAGTGATGGGATGAAAGAGATGGATGAATAGTTATTTGGGAATGGCGGGAAATGGTTTTGGGTGTTTGATTTTATAACGGGTTAAGGGGGAAAGGTATAAAAGAGGGTAACAGGGTTAGGTTGTTAGGGACTAACTTTGTAATGAGTTTAGGGTATAAGGGTTAACGGTGTTAGTCCTCAAGGATTAACGGTGTAATGGCATAGGGACTAGCAGTGTTAGTCCTTAAGGACTAACGGTGTAAACGGTTTTAGGGTGTATGGTTAACGGGTGTTATGGTTAAATGGGGTAAAGGGGTAAAAGGGTTAACGAGTGTTAGGTTAAGTATATTGGGCTGGTGGATTGGTTTTGGGCCGGCTAATATTTGTTTTGGACTTTGACTTTTTAAATACTATAAGACTTATAGTAAAGGCTAAATGGGCTGACCCGACCCATTAGATGGGTGCGGGTTGGTCCATTTAAGATGCCACGTCCTCGGCTTCGATCTTTGATTTTGACTTTGACTTTGACTTTTCACGCTCTTTCCAATCCCGTGCTCGGTTTTGTCGGTTTTGGCTTCGTTTTTGTCCTTTAGTGAATATCCGTTACCTGCACAGTATACAAAGCAAAACACACATATATTTGGCATTTTATGTCCGTTTTTGGTCATTATTGGTCATTTTAGCACATTTAATTAGGTAAAAGGTATGTGTAATTAAGTACATACCAAAATTCCCCATACTAAACTATTGCCGTATCCTCACGCAATGCCATAAGTAAACACTTTAGAATACCAAGAATCTCAATCCCCCTCGACTAATTACCTCAGAAAGTATCTAAGTGTTCATCAAATGGAATTAAAGAATCAATAGCTTTGAAAAGCCCCGTTTTGACCATTTTTATAAACATACACTAACTACTACCATATATTTTATTATTTTTTCTTTTTCTCATTTTTTATCCTTTTCATTTTAAGCAACTAACTAGAATGTATGGACTTTCGTTATTTTCATAACTTTATGGTCATAGAACAAGAAGCACTTCAATCCTAAAATGCCCAAAAAGATAAATTCATCGTCCTCGATTTTTCACTTGTCCCAAACCAAGCTCAAAAACGAAATCACCGTCAAATATAAGTTAAGATGCTAACACTACTCATATTTGCAATTTGTAAACTTTTCACTCCCGACAATTATTATATCTTAGGTGAATGTGCTAGTTCGAATTTCAACCATGGATCAACGTTTTGCAAAATTTCTATGCATCACGTTCCACCCAAAAGTAATGATTTTGAAGGCGAGATCATCCCATGTAGCGACTTTCGTCTCGGCACATCCCAACCTTGCGGCTAAGTGACCAGGCTTTTGACACCCCACAAAGACTAGTATCGAGACTCACGGACCTTCGGTTTCAAAACCCTTGGATTTCCCGTTTTATACATAATTTATTTATAACTTAATAGAAATAGTCTTAGTTCAAAAGCATATTTAAATTAAAGAAAAAGAGATTTTCCATATATTTATTAAATCAAATATATTACACTGAATAATCCGGGCCAATCCTGGACATAAAACAAAAACCACAAAACACGAGAAAGGAAAAGGCGAGCCTCCTCACAACACACTTATTTATAACTACTATATAATTATATAAGGATAAGCATGGGTTTCCACCCACGAAGCGCTTATTTTTGTTAATCGAGTCTTGAGCCTGACTCGATCCCCCATACTTGAGCTGGTCAAGGAGGATAGAAATGGAGAAACGGAACATCCAAGATAGGAATGTCCTCTCTATAGATCATTATTGGGCTTTCAAAAAAAATCAGAAATGACCTGGAAAGCTTTAAAGCCCCGATGAGATAAGGGATGAGGAGAAATGATGGGTTGGGTGGGTAAAATTCTAGGCTTAAAAACATAATGTTCAGAAATATCATCCACCATTTTTACAGTCAAAATTCCCGTATCGGGCTTAATTTCATCATCATCCGGTGGTTTTGCAGGAGGACGAGGGGATGATGGAACATCAAAATGAAATGACTTATTTTCAGGAAGTGAAGGGAAATTATTGCTAAGCAATTCTTCAAAGAAAAGGATATCCCCTTCAGAGTCATCATTCTCAATGCCCGGTGGCATCGAGTCATCCGGAGTAAGAAATAAATCGATCTCCTCCATAAGAGAGTCACTATCCTCAACGGGGATAGGAGATGGAGAGAAAGATTCGATTATAGCATCAGAATTTTCAGAATTAAATTCTTCCGGAGGTCGAGGAGATGAATTATCATACAACAATTTCTCAACAAGACGAATTTCTTCCTCAGGATCAAAGTCGGCTTCATTAATTCCCGGTGGAATTAAATCAATATGAGCGAGTTCACCGGAGAACTCCTCGAGAAGAGAATCAAACTTAGGAGAAGAAAAAATCAAAGTGTCTCGATTAAGCAAGGATTCTATAAGATCAGACTCTGCATTAAAGTGATGCAGATCTATCTTAGTAGAAATGATTTCTTCATCAGAAAGAGGGTTCGAAAAAATTTTGAAATTTTCTTTCGGAACGTCCTCATCAGAAAATGACTTGTCATCACTAGAGGAAAAATCGTTGTCAGCATCAAAGAGAGAATTAGAGAAAGTTGTAAAATTATCACAAACGGGCACATTACACTCACTTTCAATATCGGATAAATCCTTGGATAAATTCTTGGACTCACTTGGGGTTGGGACAAGGTTCTCAACACTAGACTTTATTAATTTGTCCGATTCTATTTCCGGAATAGTGCTAAGATGCTCATCCCCCATACTTAGAGAGTCTGTAATCGGAAATTCGGGTGTGATTACATCAAACGAAGTCCTTTCAAGAATTTGTTGAATTCTTTTAACTTCATCTGGAAAAAGTTCCTCGTTATCATCACCATCATAGAAAATGTCGTGATTATGATAGATACGTCGCGTAAGCTCGGAAGGATTAGTAATAATAGTAGCACTTTTGGTCAAATGAATAGTATAAGTAGTAGACGGAGTGCTAATATTATCATAGTCAGCATTGTAAAAATATGAGACGGGTGAAGGCTCGGAAGGATTAGCTGCCTGTTCTTCAGCTAACAATTCTTGTTTTTCCTCAACTGCCTGCTCTTGTAAAAGAATAGCCTCCTGCTCACGTCGTTGACTCATTATTTCACAATAGGATTGCATCATTGTTTTTAATTCTTCGATACTTATCTCTTCAGGAGGTTGATGAACGTCGGAATACTGCGGGGGTTGGAATTGGTCAAAACCGGAAGAATTAGAATTATAGAAATTTTGGTTCATCGGTTGACACTGAAAAGTCTCATGAGGACCCCCGCAGTTTTTCACAACAAGGAAATTGTTGTGAAGTTTGTGGAAAATTATTATCAAAGTTTTGATTGAAGCACAGGTCGTGATTATAGACAAACGGAACTTAAGGAGGACAATCGTAACCATAATGAACATCGTTCCCACATAACTCACAAGTATGCCGTTGACAAAATAAATCGTCTAACGGATCTCCACACCCGAAACAACCACGTCGGTTGTACGAAGACATTAGAATTAAACAAATAGGAGGGTAAGAGTAAGAATTAAACGGATTAGAGGTTACGAAGAATATTTTTGGATTTTCATGAAAGATAAATATAAAAGAAAAAATATTTTTAGGTACCGAAAGGTCAAAGTGCTCTGTATCTACCTTAGAAAACCACAAATAATAGCCCGGGATTTTTTTTTGAAAAAAAAAAAAAAAAGAGCAGGTAAGTGCGAAGCGTTTTAAAAACCTTCTTCTTTTCGGGTCGAAGTTCGTCGGATCAACCCTCCTTATACCTCTCTTATAGTTTGTAATCTAAAGGTGAGCCGAAACGACAATTAACAAACGGTTATTTTTAATATTAAAAAAAATAAAAATAGAATTAAAATATTTTTGTATTTTTAATATAAGACGAAGAAAATATGCCACATTTGAAAGCGATAACTTCATGAGGAAGGGTCTTCAAAACACTAATCTTCAAACGTATACGCTCGATAATACGCACATCACCTCCCCGGCAACGTCGCCAAAAATTGATTTCTGACTTAATATATATATATATATATATATATATATATATATATATATATATATATATATATATATCAATTAAAGAGAGAGTAAGTATTCCGTAAGGTTTTTAAGAAGGAAAATTGCTTTTAACCAAAGCAAAATCCAAAACCTTCCCGGGTCGTTTCCCGACGAGGCGTGAATTGAGAATCGAGGTTAAGTTCGTGATCGCGTGATTGAATGATTCAATGATTTTTTGGTTTGGGATTCTATTTCTACAAATAAGATGCAAAAACAAGTAAAAGCAAGCCTAAAACGAAAGCAACTAAAGTTAAATCACGAAAAACGATAACGGGATCCTAAACCCGTGCTTTAAAAACCTAAATTATCAAAATTTAACCCTAACAATGTTTTTTTATTTTTTATAAATCCTAAATGACTAAAAATAATTTTTAGAAAAAGAATTATATTTTTTGATTTTTATTTTATTTATTATAAATTAAAAACAGTTTTAATCTAAAAAATTAATTAAAAATGCTAAACTAATTTGGAAAATTTTGAAAAGTACTTTGGACAATGCTAATCCTATAAAAATAAAATGGTGAAAACAGCTTATTTAAATAAGCAGGAAATAAGCTAAACTAAGTTGTTAAGCAAAAAGGCTAAAAAAGGGTTAAAAGAAAAGTTACTTGAATGTATAAACGAAAAAGATCCTAGGGCAGTTGGTGAGTGTGTGGTGTGTTGAGGTGTTGGCTATAAAAGGGGGAGGTCACAGGTTCGACGCCTGTGACCTCTTTTTTTTATAAAACATTTTTTTTGGTTTTCTTTTTAAAAAGGCTATGAAATAAGCAAAAATAGAAAACTTTAAAGAAAGAACTTTTTATAATACTTGAAAATAAGCTAGGAAATAAGCAAATCTAAACTGACAATTTTGGATTTTAAGAAACTAAGTGACAAAAGCTAAATTGTTTGCTTTCTAAAAACTAAATAAGCTAAGGAAACAACAAAATAAGCTAAAACAGATATACACCTACACCTAATAAGCACTTATGATCACAATTAAGCTAATAAAATGAGCTAAAAATAAGCTAAAAGGACAGAATCACTTAAAAGGCTTTTAAACTTTAAATCTTAAACTGAAAATGCTAATAAACTTAAATAATCTCAGAGACTTTAACTAGGGACTAAAAACTACTTATGACTTAGCAAAAATCTAAGCCTAAAACAGATTACACCTACTTTAGAAGTCCAAGATTGAAAACTGAAATTTTTTTTAAAGACCTTAAGCAAACAAATGAAAGACAGACTAGGTTTTAAAAACTTCTAAACAACCAAAAAGCAAACTTCAAATAATACACTATGCCATAGAGACAGCATAAACGACAACAAAAACATGCACTGAACATTCAGTTCAAACCAATGATTCAGAATAAGCAATTTGAAAACACAAAATTACCACAGATTTAAAGTATGCTTTCTCAAAACCTCAAAACACAAAATCAAACTTAAACCTTAACCTAAAACAGATTATATATCCTATAAATGATTAACCAAAGTTGGAAAATGGGTCAAAAGAGACTAAGCAGTACTAACCCATATTAGTATTGCTTGTCCCAAACACCCCTTAAAAGACAGATTCATGATTTTTAACTTGTAAAACACAAATTTAAACTTAAACATTGAAATACCATATGTTTGTCAGCTTATATGTACAACTAATGACACATGTAAACCAAAAAAAAGAACCCCATCTAATAAGCCATAACCAATAAGCTAAACAGTTTATGCTAATTTTTATGACTTTATTTTTATTTTTTTTTTATTTGTTTTTTTTTTTTTTCTTTTCACTGATTTTAGACTAAAACTTGTTAAACTAAGATTTAAACTATACTTAAGCATAAAACATGATCAAAACACTATACTAAGATATGATAAGCAACTTAAGCAAAAAAGCACAAAAATAAAGCAGTTTAAATAACAAACAGTGAATAAGCTAAAAATGGAAAATAAAATTACAAGTTACCTTGCTTTTGTTTGAGATTGAGCCACCCAAAACAGTTCTCAACCATCCTAATGCTTCCCATGAAGCTCTAAACCATGACTATCCAAGATTTACCATGCTCAATTTCTTCTTTGCAAAGCTTTTTGGTGATTTTGGGTAAAAATGACTTAAACTCTTCAAGCTACGGAAAAGCTTGTAGTTTAAGTAACACACCTTTATAATACTAAATATTTTAACTAAAGCTTTTATTACTGAGTAAACACTTTTTGAAAACAATAGAGCCAAGACTTATTTAAAACAATAGCTTATAACTTAAAACCATCAACTTGCATAATACTTTAGGAAAAATTACAAGACTTGAAATTTAATTGTAATAAGCGAAAAGTACACTAAATAAGCTGTAAGTTACACTAGATGCCTTCAAAGGCTTACAAGGTCCCTATTTATAGAAAAATATTCAAGTCTTAGGCTCTTCAAAGTGTGTTTCTTTTGCGAGAATGAAGAGACTGTACTTCTTGTGTTGAGTGCATCAAATCTCATTCCAAGCCATCCAATATACTTGGTCTCCACAGAGTGAGATCACAACCTTGATTTTGTCTTTAAGTCTTCAACCAATGGGAACTCATAGGATTTCCAAGGTGGCATCCTTGGTTGTTTGTGAAGCCATGTGTTATGGGGTTGAAGGGGTATTTGGGGAAGGGTTTACAATGATAGAGATGGGTGAATAGTTATAGGATTATGTCTTGGGGCGGGAAAAAAGGATTTTGGGTATAACTGAGTGGGGTTAACGAGATTAGAGTATAGAGGTGGTAGTAACACACTGTGTAGATGGTTCGTGAAATATGGGTGAGTGGGGTTTGAGGTTAGTAATGATGAATAGTAAACCTGGGATAATGCGAGAATAAGTAGGGATATAATTAGTTTAATGTTGTTTGATTTGGGGTGAGGAGATAACGACTGTTATCCTATTTTTGTTATGTGTTTGCACCGTTAGTCCTTTTAGACTGACACTGTTAGTCCTTTTGGACTAACGGTGCAAAGGTTTAAGGACCTTTGGTGGTTAATTCGGTTTAACAACAGTATATAATGAAAATCGTTTACCAGGCTGCTTGTCGTTTGATTTTGGCCATTTTGTTTATAATTGGGCCTTTTGGCTCGTTTGGGCTTGTTAGGTCACACAATGTTTTAATGGCTGACCCGCCCATTAAATCGGGTATGGTTTGGCCAATAAGAGCTTGTGTCTTCGGCTTCGAATCTTTGCTTGTTGACTTTGGGTTTGACTTTGACATTGTTGACTTTGACTTTTTACTTACTTTTAACTTTTCACCTATTTCCATTCCCATGCTCTGGATTTTGTCGGTTTTAGCTTCGTTTGTCCTTTAGAGAATAACCATTACCTGCACAATCATAAATCGCAACACACACATATTTTTGGCATTTACTTTCATATATGGTCATTTAGACTCGAATTATATGGTAAAATGTAATAGTGTAAATTAAGCACAAACGCAATATTTTATCAATCAATCCAAGTACAACAAAAGAGATGTTTAAAGAGTTCGTGTTGGAAGATTCTAAACAAACCAAGACAGACCCCGATGTCACGTAGATCAAATCCACACTAAGGACGATGAAGATGACTCCGTGATAGCTCTAAATATCAAGGTACAGATTGCAATTTACTTAATTAACCGCAAGTAGGTCCTGATAGTTATGTTTAGTGTTTGCTTATGTGGCTTAGTTTCTAAGAAAATTCCTAAACACAACCCCCTTAAGAAGCCGTTAAGTGTATATTTAGGTATGTTAGAGGAACTATACATTTAGGTTTATGGTATTCCAAAGGAACTGGAGTAAAAACTATAGTTTATGCTGACTCCGACCGCGCGGGCGATTACGTTGATGGCAAAAGCACTAGAAGCGTTTGTACGTTCATGGGATGTTGTTCGAACAATCTGGTCGCAAAGAAAACAAAACACCTATCACCTCCACGACCGATTATCGATATACGTCTTCCGTTGGGAAGTGGCATGTTCAACAAAGCACTAAGGATGAGAGAAAGCTATTATCGACTACGACCATACTCCACAACGACAGATTACGATTATGTGCGTACAATAAATGCGCTATCGACCTAAGTAAAAACCCCTTACAACACTCTAGAACTAAACATATAGAAATCCGTCACTACTTTCTTCGCGATAACGTCCAAAAGGGCAACATCTATATAGAGAAGGTGGCATCCGAAGATAATATAGCCGATATATTAACTAAGCCTTTAAAACGTCTAGTTATTGAATATTAAGGATTAGATTAGGAACGATGGAACATTATCATTGGATAGTGATCCTCCCATCATCTCAAAAATAATCGCAAACGGAAATCTAATGAAGTAATAATCATATATTCACAAGAATGTTAATCTCATAAACATAGTTCCAATTTACAAGCCCCAATCATAACACAATCGAGATTAGAATATTTACTAGATAAATAAAATATCAATAAAATGACCCTAGATATTTTCAAAGTCTACATGTATGGTCAATACATGAAATTACAAAATCGATGGAAAAAGACAAAAAGAACAATCATCGAATTGCAACTCACACTTGTGTTGACGATGTTTTGTTGAGTCTAAATGTTCAGAAAATGATTGTGTTTACTAGCAATGGTCAAACTAATGCTAAAGATTTAACCATAAATAGAAAGAACTCATAGTAGATATCTACTATAGTCACGTTGAAATTCCCATCGGAAAATTCATGACAAAGTTGCACGTTTTTCGCTCAAAACTTGGACGTCCGACTCGAAAATATTGTTATATCACATTACTCCTAATAGTCAAGGGCGGCTCAATCTATTCGAAGGCCTAAAGCGAAGACTTCAAACGTGGCATTTTTATCAAAATTATTTGCCGAAAATCAGTTTTATACAATTTATTTTTACGCTTTTTATATGAAATTTTTAATTATTTCTCGAAATCTATATACTATAATATTTTATTTTTAATTAAAAATTGAGCCAACAAGTCTAATTTTGGATGACACTTTCAATCGTGCATAACTTTTAATCGACTTTAGTTTTTGGCAAATACTTGTTTGCGTGACTGATAATTCTATTATTGGAAATTGTTAACATTATTCTAACGTGCATATAATGTATCACAGAAAAGATCTTATATTTATAAATTTGATTAAGTACATGGGCGATCTCATTGTTAGAGTGTTAGGGGGGTGGGGGGGGGGGGGGGGGGGTGCCCTCCCATGGCTAGACGAAAAATACAAGATTATAGTGTATTTTTTCTTTAGTTTTGAACATTTTTTTAAATGCCCCCCACTTAAAACTCAAAATGTCCCCCCACTCATACACTAAAGTCCAACATTTAACGCTCTAAAACCTTATAAATCCTTCATTTCTAAGTAACAATACTCGATTTTTATTTCGATCATAGTTTTCATCCTAGTTTTTTTCGCCGCATTTTATTGCTATTGTCAAAAAAAAATTGCCCCCCACAATCTGATTTTCTGGTTCCGCCACTGATTTAAGTATTCATCGGGTGCACACATTTTCACACGTATAATTTCTCTCAAAACTCTTAGTTTCAAAAATAACTATATGTTGTTAATATCTAAAAATTGTTATAATATGGCTTAAAAAACTTTTAAGGTTCAAACAACTACCCTTTTAGCTTCTTATCATTTAGGGATTTTATTTTTTAAATGCTAGATACTAAATTAAAGATACTTTCATGCACTCTAAATAGTTTAATGGTTGTTATCACATGGCTTTATTTAACATTTGCTTATTTTTTTTCTTGCAAAAATTGATCCTTTATTAACTTAATATATTTGGGCTTAAATTTCTACAACACTTAAAAGTTAAAAAATGAAAAGTAGAAACAAAAGAGGCTCAAATACTTGATTATTTAATATTTATTAGTTAATTTGGGACTTTAATAATCAGATCTCTAAAGATGGCGACAAAAAAGCACATGAGTGACTTTATATATATATATAAGGTCCTAAAAAATCTGGGGCCTTAAAAAATTGGGGGCCTAAAGCCCTGGCTTTACTTGCCTTACCCTTGAGCCACCATTGCTAATAGTATATATAACACACTCCAATTGCCAAAAACATAACACCTTGTCTCAGTTTGCTTAAAAATCAACTCTGTTTAAATTTTTGGACACCTGCGATCCAAATTTGGGAGATCCGTCCCATGTTAGGTAGATCCGTGAGTCTCAGAACGCGTGTAAATACCAGGTTTTAAACAAATTAGGACCACATATATCATTATCTAAACACACTCACTAACCAAAACACTAAAACCCTCCATACTAAATTATAATAATAGGCAATTAGAGCAATTAATTACAAAGATCATTAACAAATCATCAATCTAAGACTTATATTATAAGTGATTTCATCTTATTTTCTTTTTAATTTTGTGTCTAGGGTTTTGATTTTACACAAATCAAAATACTTTGGGGATTTTGATTTTCATACAATTCACAAACAAAGCATGTGCAAAAATGACTAAGAATATATCAATTTAAACTATTATTATGATACATAGAAAAGCATAATTGAAGTGATTCGCTAAAATAATTTGTTGCCAAAAACCTCAAGTTATGAATTTTTTGAATAAATCCTAACTTTTAGGAATTTCTAACAAGGTTTGTATTAACTAAATTGTTAAAGACAAACGCAAAAACTATTTCTTCAAGCATTAGGGCTCAGAATGTATATACGAAGTGCTTAATTCATAAGGCAATTTTTGTTCCATTCGATCCAAAGCAATATCAAACATAAGGTTGTGCATTAAGTATGCTTATTACTAGTATTAACGCTAATTTTCCTTTGTTTGAGTCAAGCAAATCGCACATCCACATTACGTCCATATAGGCACATACTTGAAAAAACATCTATATCATTTTTCTTTTCACTTATTCAGGTCATTTTTGTTTATCTATAGGTGAAATCACGATATAACTTAACCAAATGGATTACCAACGAACTAAAGCATACCTACCTAGAATTCATCACTAAAGAAAAATTGATGAAGATCTTGGGGAGTCTTACCGTAGTCTTGAAAAACCTCTCTTTCATGAAGGAAGATTCGTTACTCCATCCTTCATTGTAGCAAACAACATGCTTCCATCCATCCAAGTCGTAGGCCTCGAGCCTTTTCTCACTCTTAACGAACCTATTTATCCTAGATTTGTAGTCGAATTCTACCATGGTCTTGAAGTTAAAAGAGATGAGGAGGAACATCCTTACATTGAGCTCAAGCTTGGTCAATTTACCTTTAAGTTAACTTTATCTCAACTCTCTCGAATCTTTCAAACTCCATACCCTCTAGAAACTTTTCACACAAGCGAATGGTCACTAAACTCTCTTGATATACATCCTAAAAGTAATTCTTTGGCCCTAAGCATGACCTCGTCAAAAACAACATCACCGTTCCTAGAACCACTCAAACTCAAATTCAAAGAAGCTCCAACAAACTCCACATTGACGATATTCGTCCCGATTTAAGAGGATGGTAACTGTTCTTTTGGGATAATTTCTTTTGCTCCCTTGGTAAGAGAAATCGAGTAAATGCATGTACTGCATACATGCTTTACTACTTAACCATCAGAAATGAAAATTCAAACTTTAACTTCCTGATGACTTTATCAAATGGAGGAGTAAAAACAACGCGATGGCCCATGCCATTTGCCATGCTTTTGACTCATCTTTACGATCACATCCTCCAAACAAACCCTTAGGCCATTAGCCTACTTGATAGGTTCACATTTCATGAACGTGTCATGGATCCTTTAGACATTTCAAAGAATCCAAGCAAAGAAAAGGGAAAGAGAGTTGTCCCTCCCTCGGTCACCTCCTCTTCATCTTCATCGTCCGATGACAATGAAGGACCATCCTTTCTTGAGTTCTATGATGAAATATCTGACAATGAGGATCTAACCAAGCTAACGAGAGCAGAAAAAGTTAAATGCTTGAACCACTACGAGTTTAAATTAAAAAGTGAGGGAAGTTAATTTTTAGAGTGGGGGATTTGAACCTAACAAGTAGGCTAATGGCCAAAGGTTTTGTTTTGGCGGATGTTCGAAAAGATGAGTAAAAGCAAGGCAAAAGGCAGGGTCATCGCGTTTGTTTTTTACTTCCTCTCATTGAATAAAGAATCATGGAAGTAAAGTGAATTTCTCTAGATGGTTAATTAGTAAGCATGTATGCATACATGCAATTACTCGATTTCTCTTACCAAGAGCAAAAAAATTATCCCAACCGAACAGAAACCATCCTCTTAAATCGGACGAATATCGTCAAAGTGAGTTTGTTGGAGCCTTCTTTGAATTGAGTTTGAGTGTTTCTAGGAACGGTGAAGTTGATTTTGACGAGGTCATGCCGTATTGCGCAGCCAAAGATTACTATTAGATGATCATCAAGAGAGTTTTAGTGACCATTCGCTTGTGTGAAAAGTTTCTAGAGGGTATGGAGTTTGAAGATTCAAAGAGTTGAGATAAGTGAACTTAAAGGTAAATGACCAAGCTTGACTCAATTAAGGATGTCCTCCTCATCTCTTTTAACTTCAAGACCATTATAGAATTCGACTACAAAATCTAGTGATAAATAGGTTCGTTAAGAGTGAGAAAAGGCTCAGGCCTAAGACTTGGATGGATGGAAGCTGTTTTTCTACAATGAAGGAGGAGTAACGAATTTCCGTTCATAAAGAGAGGTTATTCAAGACACGGTAAGGACTCCCCCTAAATCTTCATCAATTTTTCTTTAGTGATGAATTTCTAGGTAGGTATCTTTCGTTCGATGGGTAATCCATTTGGTTAAGTTATATCGTGATTTCACCTATAGATAAACAAAAATGACCTGAATAAGTGAAAAGAAAAATGATATAGATGTTTTTTCAAGTATGTGCCTATATGGACGTAATGTGGATGTGCGATTTGCTTGACTCAAACAAAGGAAAATAGCGTTTTAATACTAGTAATAAGCAAACCTTAATGCAAAACATATGTTTGATATCACTCTAGATGAATGGAACAAAAAATGCTTATGAATTAAGCACTTCGTAGATACATTCATGAGCCCTAATGCATGAAGAAAACGTTTTTGCGTTGTATTAACAATGTAGTTAAACAACACTTGTTTTGAAAAATTCCTAAAAGTAAGGATTTATTCAAAAATTCATAACTTGAGGTTTTGGCAAAAATTTATTTTTAGCGAATCACTTCAATTATGCTTTCTAAGTATCATAATAGTTATACATTGATATATCTTAGTCCTATTTGTGTGAGAATTGTATGAAAAATCAAAATCCCCAAATTATTTGATTTGTGTAAAATCAAAACCCTAGACACAAAATTAAAAAGAAAATAAGATGAAATCACTTACAATATAAGTCTTAGATTGATGATTTGTTAATGATCTTTGTAATTAATTGCTCTAATTGCCTATTATTATAATTTAGTATGGAGGGTTTTAGTGTTTTGGTTCGTGAGTGTGTTTAGATAATGATATATGTGGTCCTAATTTGTTTAAAACCTGGTATTTACACCTTCTGAGACTCACGGATCTACTCTAACATGGGACGGATCACCCAAATTTGGATCGCAGTGTCCAAAAAATTTAAACAGAGTCGATTTTTTAAGCAACTGAGACAAGTGTTATGTTTTTTGGCAATGGAGTGTGTTAATATATACTATTAGCAATTGGTGGCTCAAGGTAAGGCAAGTAAGAGCCAGCTCTTAGGCCCCCAAGTTTTTTAAGGCCCCAATTTTTAGGCACCTTAAATATATATATCAAGTTCACTCATGTGCTTTTTGTCGCCATCATTAGAGATCCGATTATTAAAAGTTCCCCATAATTAACTGATAAATATTTAATTAACCAATATTGGAGCCTCTTTTGTTCTACTTTCATTTACTTTAAGTGATGTAAATTTAAGCCCAAATATATTAAGTTAATAAAGGATCAATTTTTGCAAGAAAAAAAAAATAAGCAAATGTTAAATAAAGCCATGTGATAACAACCATTAAACTATTTAGAGTGCATGAAAGTATCTTTAATTTAGTATCTAGCATTTAAAAAATAAAATCCCTAAATGATAAGAAGCTAAAAGGGTAGTTGTTTGAACCTTAAAAGTTTTTTAAGCCATATTATAACAATTTTTAGATATTAACAACATATAGTTATTTTTGAAACTAAGAGTTTTGAGAGAAATTATACGTGTGAAAATGTTGCACCGATTGATATACTTAATCAGTGGCAGAACCAGAAAATCAGATTGTGGGGGGCAATTTTTTTTTTGACAATAGCAATAAAATGCGGCCAAAAAACTAGGATGAAAACTATGATCGAAATAAAAAATCAAGTATTGTTACTTAGAAATGAAGGATTTATAAGGTTTTAGAACGTTAAATGTTGAACTTTAGTGTATGAGTGGGGGGCAATTTAAGTTTTAAGTGGGGGGCATTTAAAAAAATGTTCAAAACTAAAGAAAAAATACACTATAATCTTGTATTTTTCGTCTAGCCATGGAGGGCACCCCCCCCCCCCCCTCACACTCAAACTATGGATCTGCCCCTGTACTTAATCAAATTATAAATATAAGATCTTTCTGTGATACTTATATGACGTATAGAATAATGTTAACAATTTCAATAATAGATTATTCAGCAGAAAAAAGTATTTCAAAACTAAAGTCAATTAAAAGTTATGCACGATTGAAAGTGTTATCCAAAATTAGACTTATTGGCTCATTTTTTTAATTAAAAATAAAATATTATAGTATATAGATTTTAAGAAATAATTAAAGATTTCATATAAAAAGCATAAAATAAACTGTATAAAACTGATTTTCGGCAAATAATTTTGATAAAAAGGCCACGTTTGAAGTATTCGCTTTAGGCCTCCGAATAGATTGAGCCGCCCTTGACTATTAGGAGTATGTGATATAATTTTCAGAGTCGACGTCCAAGTTTTGAGCGAACCGTGCAACTTGTCATGAATTTTCCGATGGAATTTCAACGTAGTCGATCCTACTATGAGTGTGTTAAATTTTAGCATAAGTTTGACCATTGCTAATAACACAATCATTTATGAACATTTAGACTCAACAAAACATCGTCAACACAAGTGTGAGTTGCAATTCGATGATTGTTCTTTTTGTCTTTTTCCATCGATTTTGTAATTTCATGTATTGACCATACATGTAGACTTTGAAAATATCTAGGGTCATTTTATTGATATTTTATTTATCTAGTAAATTCTAATCTCGATTGTGTTCATGATTGGAGGCTTTGTAATTGGAACTTGTAATGAGAATTAACATCTTTTGAATAATGATTAATTACTTCATTAGATTTCCGTTTACGATTATTTTTGAGATGATGGAGGATCACTATCCATGATAAGTTCCATCATTCCTAATCCTAATCTTAAATAATTAAATACTAGACGTTTTAAAGGCTTAGTTAATATATCGGCTATATTATCTTCGGATGCCACCTTCTCTATATAGATGTTGCCCTTTTGGACGTTATCACGAAGAAAGTAGTGACGGATTTCTATATGTTTAGTTCTAGAGTGTTGTAAGGGGTTTTTACTTAGGTCGATAGCGCATTTATTGTCGCACATAATCGAAACGTCGTTGAGGAGTATGTCGTAGTCGATAATAGCTTCTCTTATCCATAGTGCTTGTTGACATGCCTTCCCAACGGAGACGTATTCGACTTCGGTCGTGGAGATAGCAAGGGCCGTTTGTTTCTTAGCGAACCAAGATGTCGAACAACATCCCATGAACGTACAAACGCTTCTAGTGCTTTTGCCATCAACGTAATCGCCCGCGCGGTCGGAGTCAGCATAAACTATAGTTTTTACTCCAGTTCCTTTGGAATACCATAAACCTAAATGTATAGTTCCTCTAACATACCTAAATATACACTTAACGGCTTCTAAGTGGGTAGTCTTAGGATTTTCTTAGAAACAAGCACATAAGCAAACATTAAACATAATATCAGGCCTACTTGCGGTTAAATAAAGTAAACTGCCAATCATACCTTGATATTTAGAGCTATCCACGGAGTCAACTTCATCGTCCTTAGTGGGCTTGATCTTCGTTGACATCGGCGTCTTGGTTGGTTTAGAATCTTCCAACCCGAACTTCTTTAACATCTCTTTGATGTACTTGGATTGATTGAAAAATATTTGGTATGTGCTTAATTACACATACCTTTTACCTATAAAAACGAGCCTAAATGACCAAAAATGAACATAAAATGCCAAAAATATGTGTGTTTTGCTATTTATGATGTGCAGGTAATGGATATTCACTAAAGGACAAAAACGAAGCTAAAACCGACAAAACCGAGCATGGGAATGGAAATAGCGTGAAAAGTCAAAAGTCAAAGTAAAAAAGTCAAAGTCAACAAGTCAAAGTCAAACCCAAAGTCAACAAGCAAAGATCGAAGCCGAAGACACAAGCATCTTATTTGGCCAACCCATACCCGATTTAATGGGCCGGGTCAGCCCATTAAAACATTATGTAGACCAAACAAGCCCAAACGAGCCAAAAGGCCCAATTATAACCAAATGGCCCAAAATCAAAAGAACAAGCATCCCGTTAACTTCTCTATTATATACTGTTGTTAACCGATTAACACCAAAGGTCCTTAAACCTTTGCACCGTTAGTCCAAAAGGACTAACAGTGTCAGTCCAAAAGGACTAACGGTGCAAACACATAACAGAAACAGGGTAACAGTCATTATCTCCTCACCCCAAATCAAACAACATTAAACTAATATACCCTTTATTCTCGCCTAATCCCCCGGTTTACTATTCATCATTACTAACCTCAAACCCCACTCACCCACTATTCCCCGAACCAATTACACAGTTTGTTCCTACACACTTATACCCTAATCTCGTTAACCCCACTCAGTTATACCAAAATCCTTTTTTCCCGCCCAAGACATAACCCAACTATTCACCCATCACTATCCTTGAAACCCTTCCCCAAAACCCCTTCAACCCCATAACACATGGCTTCACAAACAACCAAGGATGCCACCTTGGAAATCCTATGAGTTCCCATTGGTTGAAGACTTAAAGACAAAAATCAAGGGTTGTGATCACCCTCTTGGAGACCAAGTAAATTGTATGGCTTGGATGAGATTTTGAAGGCACTCACACAAGAAGTACACTTCTCTTTCATCTCGCAAAAGAAACACACTTTGAAGAGCCTAAGACTTGAATATTTTTCTATAAATAGGGACCTTGTAAGCCTTTGAAGGCATCTAGTGTAACTTACAGCTTATTTAGTGTACTTTTCGCTTATTACAATTAAATAATCAAATCTTGATTTTTCCTAAAGTATAAATGAAAGTTGAGGTTTAATGTTATAGACTATGTTTAAAAGTCCATTTTTCTATTGTTTTCAAAAGTGTTTACCAGTCCATAAAAGCTACTTAGTTACTTATTATAATTTTGTTTAAACTTAAACTACAAAGCTATTCGTACCCCCCCCCCCGCTTGAAGAGTTTAAGTCCATTTTTACCCAATTCACCAAAAAGCTTTGGCAAAGAAGAAATTGTATGCAATGTAAATCTGATAGTCATGGTTTAGAGCTTCATGGGAAGCATTAGGATGGTTGAGAACTGTTTTGGGTGCTCAATCTCAAACCAAAAGCTAAGGAACTTGTAATTTCTTAATTTCCATTTTTAGCTTATTCACTGTTTGCTTATTTAAACTGCTTATTTTTGTGCTTATTACTGCTTATAGTTGCTTATCATATCTTAGTATAGTGTTTTGATCATGTTTTATGCTTAAGTATAGTTTAAATCTTAGTTTAACAAGTTTTAGTCTAAAATCAGTGAAAAGAAAAAAATAAGTCATAAAAATTAGCATAACTGTTTAGCTTATTGTTCTGGCTTATTAGATGGTTTAAATGTGTTCATTAGATGTAATATAAGCTTGACAACATATGGTATTTCAATGTTTAAGTTTAAATTTGTGTTTTACAAGTTAAAAATCATGAATCTGTCTTTTAAGGGGTGTTTGGGACAAGCAATACTAATATGGGTTAGTACTGCTTAGTCTCTTTTGACCCATTTTCCAACTTTGGTTAATCATTTATAGGATATATAATCTGTTTTAGGTTAAGGTTTAAGTTTGATTTTGTGTTTTGAGGTTTTGAGAAAGCATACTTTAAATCTGTGGTAATTTTGTGTTTTCAAATTGCTTATTCTGATCATTGGTTTGAACTGATGTTCAGTGCATGTTTTTGTTGTCGTTTATGCTGTCTTAATGCATTAGAGTTCATTATTTGAAGTTTGCTTTTGTTGTTTGAAGTTTTAAACCTAGTCTGTCCTTCATTTGTTTGCTTAAGGTCTTTAAAAAATTTCAGTTTTCAATCTTGGACTTCTAAGTAGTGTAATCTTATTTAAGCTTATAATTTTGCAAGCATAAGTAGTTTTTAGCCCCTAGTTTAAAAGTCTCTGAGATTATTTAATTTATTATCATATATTCAGTTTAATTATTTAAAGTATTAAAAGCCTTTTAAGTGATTCAGTCCTTTTAGCTATTTTAGCTCATTATTATTAGCTAATTGTGATCATAAGGCTTTATTAGGTGTAGGTGTCTACTGTTTTAGCTTATTTGTTGTTTCCTTAGCTTATTTAGTTTTTAGAAAGCCAACAGTTTAGCTTTTGTCACTTAGTTTCTTAAAAGCCAAAACTGTCAGTTTAGATTTGCTTATTTCCAAGCTTATTTTCAAGTATTATAAAAAGTTCTTTTTTTTAAGTTTTCTATTTTTGCTTATTTCATAGACTTTTTTAAAAGAAAACCAAAAAAATGTTTCATAAAAAAAAGAGGTCACAGGGGTCGAACCTGTTACCTTCCCCTTTCATAGCCAACACCTTAACACACCACACTCAACACCAACTGCCCTTGGGACTTTCACCTGTCATAGTTCTATACCATTTAATATTTACCCCTTTTAGCCTATTTTTCTTATCCGACTTATTTTGCTTTTTAACTGCTTATTCGTTCAACATTTTTTTAGTTTCTTAATTTTCTTAGATTCTACTTAGCTTAAAGTACTTTTTGTGGTTTTTTTAGATTTTTATAATTTAGTTTAATATTTTTAATGCATTTTTTTATTAAATCTGTTTTTAATTCATAATAAATAAAATAAAAGTCAAAAAAATATAATTCTTTTTTCTAAAATTTTCTTTTATCATTTAGGACGTTTTAAAATTAAATTTTCATTTGTAGGGTTAAAATTTTAGAATTTGGGTTTTTAAAGAACGGGTTTTGAGTCCCGTTATCGTTTTTCGTGTTTAACCTTAATTGCTTTTGTTTTTAGTTTGCCTTTACTTGATTTTTACATATTGTTAGTAGAAATAGAATCAAAAAGGTAAATCTTGTGATATTCAAGCATTGTTCCACGAACGTAGCCTCGATTTTCAATTCACGCCTCGTCGGGAAACGACCCGGGAAGGGTTTTTTGGGATTTTACTTTGGTCAAAAGTAATTTCCTTCTTAAAAGGCCTTACGGAATACTTACCCACTCTTCTTAATTGATACTATCCTATTATATATTTATATATACAAAAAGGATGAAGTCAATTTTTGGCGCCGCTGCCAGGGAGGTGTGTTACGATTATCGTGTTACGTTTGAATATTAGTGTTTGAAGACCCTTCCCCGTGAAGTTATCGCTTTCATTTGTGAATATTTTCAAGTAATCAAAAATACCAAAAAAAATTGAAAAACAACAAAATCAACCGTTGTGTCACTTGTGATTTCGGCTCACCTTTAGATTACAAACTATAAGAGAGGTATAAGGAGGGTCGATCCTACGAACTTCGACCCGAAAGGAGAAGGTTTTTAAAACGCTTCGCGCTTACCCGCTCCTCCGCTTCTTTGTGCGTTTTCTAGAGAGCTACCGTACACTTGTTCGATTATCGGTTACCAAAAATATTTTTCTTTCTTATGTATTTTGCTATAAATAATCTTCTCTATCCTCTTATTCGTTTAATTCTTATCTTCTTTACCCTCTTATTTGCTTAATTCTTTGACATGCCTTCGTATAACCAGCCCTAGTACGAGACGTATTCTTGTGAGTTTTGTGGAAACGATGCTCATTATGGTTACGATTGTCCACCTCAAGTCCCGTTTGGCTACAATGTGATCAATTGATCTTCGATGAGCCTTATTGTGAAAACTGCAGGGGACATCATATGAGTTTTCAGTGTCAACAAATGAATCAAAATTTCTATAATTCTAATTCTTTCGGTTTTGACCAATTCCAACCCCCGCAGTATTCCGACGAAACAAGTATCAAAGAATTAAAAACAATGATGCAATCCTATTGTGAAATAATGAGTCAACGACGTGAGCAAGAGGCTATTCTTTTACAAGATGAGGAAAAACAAAAATTGTTAGCTGAAGAACATGAAGCTAGTCTTTCCGAGCCTTCACCTGTCTCATATTTTTACAATGCTGACTATGATAATATTAGCACTCCGTCTACTACTTATACTATTCATTTGACCAAAAGTGCTACTATTATTACTAATCCTTCCGAGCTTACGGGACGTATCTTTCATAATCATGACATTTTCTATGATGGTGATGATAACGAGGAACTTTTTCCAGATGAAGTTAAAAGAATTCAACAAATTCTTGAAAGGACTTCGTTTGATGCAATCACACCCAAATTTTCGATTACAGACTCTCTAAGTATGGGGGATGAGCATCTTAGCACTATTCTAGAAATGGAATCGGACAAATTAATAAAGTTTAGTGTTGAGAACCTTGTCCCAACCCCAAGTGAGTTCGAGAATTTATCCAAGGATTTATCGGATATTGAAAGTGAGTATAATGTGCCCGTTTGAGATAATTTTACAACTTTCTCTAATCATCTCTTTGATGCTGACAACGATTTTTCCTCTAGTGATGACAAGTCATTTTCTGATGAGGACGTTTCGAAAGAAAATTTCAAAATTTTTTTGAACCCTCTTTCTAATGAAGAAATCATTTCTACTAAGATAGATCCGCATCACTTTAATGCAGAGTCTGATCTTATAGAATCCTTGCTTAATCGAGACACTTTGATTATTTCTTATCCTAAGTTTGATTCTCTTCTCGAGGAGTTCTCCGGTGAACTCCCTCATATTGATTTAATTCCACCGGGAATTAATGAAGCCAACTTTGATCCTGAGGAAGAAATTCGTCTTGTTGAGAAATTGTTGTATGATAATTCATCTCCTCGACCTGCGGAAGAAATTAATTCTGAAAATTTAGCAAATGACTTCCTCCTCACTTCATGAAATGACGTAATTTCACTTTTGATTGTTTCCATCTTACCCCGTCCCTTTTTTTCCTCTCTTTTTCTGCGAAACCGCCGGATGATGAATTTTACTTTGAGGCCCGATAAGGGAGTTTTCGGTTTTTAACAAAGTGAGTGGATGATATTTTGTTAATTCAACAAGAGAATTTATTGTTCATGTGCCTAATGTTTTACCCAACCTTCCCACCCTCTCTTCAATGTTTGACACTTTGCTTCCATTTTCATCCGAAAATGACGACAAAGTTTTCAATCATGGAATTCTTGCTTTTAATGAGGAGAAATCTCCTCAATCTTTATCTCTATCGAGGCTTTTAAAAGTTTCCAGACATTTTTGATTTTCTGTAAAGCCGATGATGATCTTGGAGCGTCATTCCTATCTTGGATGTTTCGTTTCTCTATTTCTATCCTCCTTGACCAACTCAAGTATGAGGGATCGAGTCAGGCTTAAGACTCGGTTAACAAAAATAAGCGCTTCGTGGGTGGCAACCCATGCTTATCCTAATAGTAGTAGTATTAATGAATAAGTATATTGTGAGGAGGCTCGCCTCTTCCTTTCTCGTGCTTTGTGTTTTGTGATGTTTGTCCAGGATTGCCCCAGATTATAAAGCCTCTCGTGCTCGTGGTTTTGTCCTTCGTTCACTCGAGCTTCAATCCTCAGCTTCATTATGGGAATCCAATATCCTAAATCTTATCGACTAGCGTTTATCTTTGTGCATACTTAATAAATGGCCTTAGATTTACGTAGAGACCCTTCTTAAAACATTGAGGACAATGTTCAATTCTAGTATGAGGGGGATCTATCGATTTGATTATGCATGCAGTCGTTGTTTTCACGTAATCCCGTTTTTACCACCAAAATACCAAAAAAATGAAAAAAATTTAAAATTTTTCAAAAATAAAATAAGTGTTTTATCACAATGTTGACTTTCCTGCTGGGTAGAATAAGAATAAATTTTGACTCGATCGAGCGTGTTGAGCTCAAGCTTGCCCCTTAACTTTTAGACTAAGCATTCGTGGATCTTTTTATTAAAGATTTTAAATTTTCGAAGAACGAGAAATGATAGAGTTAATTATGAGCTGGATGCTAAACAAGGATTAGTTGGAAATCTTAAGAGCTCATAAGTGTAGTTTGTGGCTTTTCTCTCCCATAAGCTTCTAACCGGACTAATAATACGTGCCCTTTTCGAAAATTAAACTTATATCAACGATTTTTGAAGTATGGTCGATATCAATAATTTTAGTCTTAGTTCAAATTTATACTTAAATTTTCTAGAAAGAAATTTTCTCTATATCGTGGTAATATAAAGTGAAAGAAAAAAAAATGAAAAATGAGGTAATAATAAAAACTATGGGCTAATAAAAGTTTACTGCATCTTGTCGGCTCACAACCGATGTTGCAGTCTTCTAAATAAGGCACATAGTAATTATCCGAGACTGATAAAAGTTTGCTGCATCTTGCCGGCTAACAACCGATGTTGCAGCCTTCTAAAAGGTCGAGGATTTCCTTAGTTTAAAGGATGTGTAATTATATTAAGTGTTATATATTTGATTTAATAAATATAGGGAAAATCTATTTTTCTTAAATTTAAATATGCTTTTGAACTAAGACTATTTCGTTTTAAGTTGTGATTTTATGTATAAACAGAAAATGCAAGGGTTTTAAAAAAGGTACACTGAGTCCCCTGATTCTCAGTCCTGTGGGGTGTCAAAAGCCTGTCACTTAGCTCGAAAGGTTGGGAGGTGCCAAGACGATAAGTCGCTCACATGATGTGATCTGCCTTCAAACTTCATTAACTTTGGGTGAGGAACGTGAAGCATAGAAAATTTGCAAAACGTTTGATCTATGGTTAAAATTCGAAATAAGCACATTCACCTAAGATATAATAATTGTCGGGAGCGAAAAGTTTCGCAAGGTACAAGTACGAGTAGTGTTAGTATCTTAGCTTGTATGTAACGGTGATTTAGTTTTAAGCTTAGTTTGGGACGAGTGAAAAATCAGGGACGATGAATTTATCTTTTTGGCATTTTTAGGGATTGTAGAGGCTTTGGTATGTGTTTATATTCTCACATACCTTTATACTTTAAAAACGCTAATTAACAAAAAAACGGACTTAAAATGCCAAAAATATGCTTGTTTTGCTAATTATGTTGTGCAGGAACGGATATCTAAGAAAAGGACGAAAAACGAAGCCAAAACGACAAAACCGGACACAAAATGGAAAAGCATGGTAAAGACAAAGTCAAGACAAAGCCCAAGTCTGAAAAAGTCAACCAAAGTCAACCCCGACAAATCCAAAGTCAAACCCGAAGCCATAAGTGAAGAAAAATAAGTTTAGGGGCCAAAATTGCCAAGTCCCTAACTTATTTAATGAAGGAAAAGAAGACAATACTTGCAAGGGTTAAAACTGCCAACTCTCCAAAGAAATACCACATGGGCCATTTCTGCCAACCCTCCAAAGCTATAACTCACAAGGACCATGAATGAAATAACCTATATAACACTTGGGGGGTGTTTCTGCCAAGTTTCCAATAAGTTTTATTACAACACAAGGAGAAAATTGCAAGAAAATATAACCATGATGGACCATTTGTGACAAAACCCAAACCTCACCGTTTTAAAGTACTGTATTATCTTTATCACAACTTTCCCGTGCCAAACTTATATTACCCCTAACATGTCACTTTCCACATCCGTTGACCTCCCCCACATCCCCTACCAAAAATGTCACTAACCTAAAACCTCCACCCCCACATAGATGTGCAACCTGGCAATCCTAAACCTCAGATTTCGAATCAAATGGTTGTTATACGCGGATTGGGCAAACAAGAAAAACAAGGGCCAGGAGTATATTTGTGTTCTTTTACATCACAACAAGACGCAAAGAGCTGTTTGTGTCTTCTACAAAGAATGCACACCTAAGTGAAGACAAGAAAGCCAAGACCTTAGCCCGTTTTCTATAAAAAGCTCTTGTAAGCCCTTGAGGCAAAGTAAGTTAGTTTTTAGTGTAGTTTTTAGCTCAATTTTAGTTTTTAACTTAATTTACTTTTATGTACTTGTACTCTTTCTTAGTTTAATGAAAATTCAGTTTACCTTTCACATTGTGTTCTAAGTTTTTATCTCAACTTTGGTTTCTTTAAAAATCATATAAGCTCTTAATATAAGCACTTATATAATCTGTTTTCAACTTTGATACAACGATACCAAAGAAAAATAAAAGGAAAAAGGTCACTGTTTATTAAGCAATGAATGAAGAGCAAACTTGGATGGCTATTTGGGTGTTTTGTATAGCATTATTTATAAGCCTAAGTGGTAGGATAGAGATATTTTGGCTTGGATATACTCCTGTTTTGAGCAAGGAGTCAAGGTATACTTCTTTTTAAATTTTTGCTTAAAGTTACTGCAGCACAGTTTTTTTAGCTTATTTATGTCTTATTGTGCTTATTTGCTTTTGCCTCTTACCCTTTAGTGCTTAACTATTCTTGTTCAATACTTGTCTTTTAAAATTTGTGCTTAAATTAGTCTTTATAAGTGCTAAAACCCGTTTTTAGAAATATAAGGGGGTGTTTGGGTTAAGCCCAAAATGGGTTAAAATGGCAATGTCATGGGTTGTGGTCATGTGGCCAACTTTGATTAGTAGTATTAAGCTAATTTGAGTCTGTTTTCCAAATTTTCCAAGTCCTAAAAGTATTTTTTTTAGTTTTCTCATTGGTTACTTAATCTGTTGAATTTTAAAAAGGTTTCATGAGCTTATTTGTTTAAACCTTTTAAAACATGAGTTATAGTTTCAAAGTGTTTCCTTTCTGAGTGTCAAAAACTTGTTGTTAGGCTAATTGGGTCATTCGCAATCCATTATAAACTGTCAACATTTTCTTAGTTTTTCAAAAAGGCCAAATGTGTCCCAATGTCATTCTAAAATATCAGAAGTACATCAGTGTTTAGGTTTATAAAAAAATTTGTGCACAAGTTCATTTCATGGTATTTTTCATCTGTTTTAACTAAGTTTTTGTTTTTGAGCTTATTGGAGAGCTTATTTTTAAGCTAACTTATTCACAAAACCCTTTGTTGAAACTGCCCTGGTGTTAAACCACCACCTTTAAGCCCACTGTTCTAGCTTGTTAGAGGACCTCAGCTCAAACTTTTAGCTTTTCTAAAAAGTCAATAAGCTCTTTTATAAGTCCCTTTAGTTGTAGACCTTAGCTTGGCCTCTAGGTAGTTTAAATTTAAGCTCAAATTAGGGACTTGACTGTTTCATTTAGTTAGTGTAGTAAATAGCTTAATTTCTTTTCTAGCTTATTAGGGGCTTATTAGTGGTTGATTTTAGCTCTTACTTGCTTATTAGGATTGTTTGTGGCCTGTGTTTGCTTATTATTCACTTTCTTTGCTTATTGTGTGTTTAAAGTCGAAATCAAAAAGCCAATTTTTGCCTTAGCTCAATTTAAGCAAACTGCCAACAAAAAGCCCTTTTTCCAGCTTATTTTTAGCCTATTTCTCAAAGAGTCGTATGTTAATAAAATTGATAGCTTCAATCGTGCTTAACAAGTTGGTTTAAAAAGATTTTTCTAAAAAAAAGTGGAGATAAGAGGAAACCCGGCCGTGAGGCAAGACTCGAAACCGGGTCTCAACCCTTCAATACCACCCTCTTTTATAAACAAACATCTTACGCTGTGCCCTTGGGCTTTTCTGTCTTAACCCTTGGGGCATATTTGGTATATAAGGGGGTTTTTGCCCATTTAGCTATAAGCTCTTTCCAGCTTATTTTCAGCTTATTTATAAGCTGAATTTCGGGTTTCTTATTTTTCTTAGGATAGTTTTAGGGTCTAGTATTTTAGGTAATTTTCTCAGAATTTTTAAAATTAGTTTAGTATTTTTTATAATTTAATTTCTTTAAAAGTTTTAAAAATTCATAAAAAATACAAAAAATTATCAAAAAAATATTTTTCTTTTTTAGGAAATTTTCTTTAGTCATATTTTACGTAGGAAAAATAGAAAAACTTTCGTAGGGTTAATTTTGCAAACTTTTGATTTTTAAAGAACGGGTCTCGGGTACGGTTCTTGTCTTGACTCGTTTTTGGGTCAAACGACCTCCGTTTTTAGTCTAGTTTTTTTAAACTTTGTTATTTGTCATTTAGAATCTATTTTTCGCTTTAAATTTGTTTTAGGGTTTATTTGCAAAAAATTTGGTTTTTAACCCTGTTTTTTCGTGACTTAACATTTCGTTTTTAGGATTTAAGTTATTTAGCTTTCATTTTTAGTTTGTCTCAAATCGTTTGCTATTGTTATTGATTAATTTAGCTTTCTACTCTCTCAAATCATTAATCTCATTCAAACTCCAATTTTCCGACTGTATCGATTCTCCAGTCCAGCCTCGTTGGGGATAAACGACCCGGGGATATTCTATACTACTTCCCGGTTTCATTGATTGTGTTTTTAGATTATACTTACTATATATATTTTATTATATATATTATATATATAGTTTAGAATTTCAATCAAATTTTTGGCGCCGCTGCCGGGGAGGCTGTGAAACCGATTATCGTTACGTTTGTCAAGAAGTGTTTGAATCTGTGAATATTATCATATAAAAAAAACCAAAAAGTACAAAAATATTTTCATTTTCTTTTTAGTATAATTATCATTTAAAAACTAAAAAAAACCAAAAATATAAAAACATTGTCCATAAAAAGAAATAAAATTCACAAATTGGTAAAAATACCAAAATATAATATTCTCAATTGAGGTATTATCATAATAACTTCCGGTGAACTTGTTGGTTCCCAACTCGAACAAAAGATTTAAAAACTTGCCTTTTGTGTCACTTGCGAGGTACGGTTCACCTTTTAAAAGATAAACAAACTCTAAGAGGGGTATAAGGCGGGTTGTTCCTAGGAACTACGACCCTAAAGGAAAAAGGTTTTTAATAGCTTCGCGCTTTCCTATTCCTCCGCTCCTTTGTGCGTTTTTCTTTTCGAAGAGTTACCGAGAAGCTTGTCGATTATTAGGTTTAAGTTGTCTTTTTCGTTGTCCGTTATTAAAATAAATTGTGAATTTACTTTTGATAAACCAAAAAGAACAAAAAAAAATTAGTGTAAATTTTCTTTTCTAGTGTATGCACACTCGTTCCCAGTCTCGTAATCTTCATAATCAACAACACCAGGCTCCACCACCTGTTGTTGAACAATTTAATCTCGAAGAACCAATTGAAAATCCAGATCCCTTAGCTCCGATGGATGATAACCGGACTATGGCTCAGTTGCTTGAAGCACCCACCGCGGGTTACGAGGATGCCATCGTTGTGCCCGAAATCACCGCGGACAACTTTGAGCTTAAGCACGGTCTGCTTAACCTCGTTCAAAACAAGCAATTCTTTGGACATGACAAAGAAGATCCTCATGCCCACATCCGATATTTCAACAAGATCACTTCTACGATGAAGTTCCCGAACGTCCCGAGTACGTCGGTAAAGCTTATGCTTTTCCCATTTTCCCTCGAGGGGGCAGCCCGGATTTGGCTTGAAAAAGAACCCCCTCGATCGATTCAAACATGGGATGATCTTGTTTCAAAATTCATCAACAAATTTTTCCCTCCGTCTAAAACAACCAATCTTCGAAATGAAATCACGAGATTTCAACAAAGATTTGATGAGACGTTTTATGAAGCATGGGACCGATTTAACGATCTTCTTCGGGCATGTCCACATCATGGATTTTCAGAATTGCATCAACTCGATACATTCTATAATGCCTTGAACTCTAACGATCAAGATTCGTTAAATTCCGCCGCGGGTGGCAACTTTTTGGATAAAATGCCTCGTGATTGCCTAAGAATCATTGAAAGCAAATCCAAAGTGAGTACGAGCACTTCCACCCCCGGAATCTCTTCCGATGTTGCTGAGTTGAAAGATATGGTGAAAGCTTTACTTCTTGATAAGAAAAATCAATCTCCCGCTCCTACTCCCGTAAAAGCGGTTGAGGAAAGTTGTGTTACTTGCGGTGGTGCTCATTCCTACCAAACTTGTCCAGCCACCACTGGCAATGTTTATCGAGATAATATCCAAGAATATGTCTCTCAAGCAGCCGCAGCTAACTACAACCAAGGAAACACCGGTTATCGAGCCCCGATTTCAAATCAAATTCGACCTCCCGGTTTTCCTCCCGTTCAAAACAATCATAATGTGCAAAATCAAGGAAACAATCAGAATCGTTACAACCAAAACCGAGGGAATTTTAATCAAGCTTCACAATACCAACCCCCCGGTTCATCAAGGTCAAATTATCGACCTCAGGTTGTTCAACCTCTTTGCTTATCAAGCTCCCGCCAATCAAGTCACCAGCTCACTCAGATCCAAGGAGTATCAAAGGAAGTTTTACAAGCCTCGTAAAGGGCTAATATGCTGTAGTGAGGAACATGCAAACTCAAGGTCAAAACATGCAAAATCAATTGACCAATCTCACGGACATGCTTTCCAAATTTGTCACTTCCAATACCGCCTCTACTTCGGGAACTCTCCCTAGTAACACTGTTACTAACCCGAAGGAGGACTTGAAAGGTATTACCACTCGAAGTGGTGTAGCTTACAAGGGACCCACGATTCATACTACTTCCTCTCCTAAAGTAGTAGAACGTGAACCCGAGGTCACAAAGGACACGATGCCTCCTACTAATAACGGAAGCACCAAAGACGTCCAACCTCCGGTTGTCCCTGTTGTCCATCATGAATCAATCTCTGAGCCCGTACAATTGCTCCGGTTAGTGCTTCAATCCTAACCAAAAAGCATCAATTCCATTACCTTCAAGAAGAAATATAAAAGACTCGTGAAAATTAGCTAACGACCAGAATTGAGAAATTCTAACGAAATCTTTAGAGATTTAAGTTTCGAAGATTAGCTTTACAATGCCTTGATTCTTATCAAAATTTTCCTCGACTTCAAAAAACTTTAATCTAAACAAAGAAAAAGTTGGAGTGAATGGCTAGAACTCCATTGAACAGAATTGCTCAGCGGTCAATACCTAAACAAGTTAACCAAAAAACTTGGAGACCCCCTGGCGATTTCTTATTCCATGTGAATCTCAGGGAATTAATACATGCAACGCCTTGGCCGATCTTGGCGCAAGCATTAATCTTATGCCATATTCCGTATGGAAAAATCTCTCTCTTCCCGAACTAACCCCGACTTGCATGACGCTAGAGCTAGCGGACCGATCAATCTCTGAACCAATCGGTATCGCTGAAGACGTCTATGTAACGGTGGGAAAGTTCCAATTTCCTGCAGATTTTGTGGTCGTCGATTTTAAGCCAGACCCCCGAGTACCTTTAATTCTCGGGAGGAGTTTCTTAAAGACCAGTCGTGCATTAATCGATGTATACGAGGGTGAAATAACCCTTCGTGTTGGTAAGAGCCTTACATTCAAACATGACCAAAACTTCAAGATACACGGCTAATTACAATCATATAACGGCAAACCGAATTGACGTCATTGATATGGCTTGTGAAGAATACTCTCAAGAAGTTCTTGGTTTCTTAAATGTGATCTCGAGTGGCAATCCCACTCCTTACTATGATCCAATCGTCTCTACTTCATCTCCGACTTTAACTCCATTTGGGGACAGTGATTTTCTCCTTTTCGAAGAAGCCGACTCTTTTCTTGCTATAGAGGATGATCCAACTTCACCGGAAGTTGATCCAACATATTATGACCCTGATGGGGACATTCTTCTCCTCGAAGCAATTCTTAATAGTGATCCTTCACCACCACCTCCCAATCAAGGAAATTATTTTCCAGAAACTCGAAAAGATCTTAAAATTTATGAAGCAAACAATGAAAAGTCTTCAGTTAATGAGCCCCCTAAGGTTAAAGTCAAGGACTTGCCACCTCATTTAGAATATGCATTTTTGGAGGGTAACGACAAGTTGCCCATCATAATTGCAAAATATTTAAAGAATGAGGAAAAGGCCGCTCTAATCGAGGTTCTAAAGTCCCACAAGCGAGCCATCACTTGGAAACTTTCTGTATTAAGGTATTGACCCAGGAGGTTTTGTCACCCACAAAATTCTCATGGAAGCGAGCACTACGAACGACAATCAGCATCAAAGGCGGGTAAATCCGAAAATCCATGACGTCATCAAGAAAGAGGTTGAAAAACTTCTTGACGCCGGATTAATTTATCCGATCTCTGACAGTCCATGGGTAAGCCCGGTGCACTGTGTACCGAAAAAGGGTGGCATGACCGTCGTCAAAAATGATGAAAATGATCTTATACCGACTCGATTGGTCACAGGGTGGAGAGTGTGCATTGACTATAGAAAGTTGAATGAAGCTACCCGAAAGGACCACTTTCCATTGCCCTTCATGGACCAAATGCTCGAAAGACTCGCGGGAAACCAATACTATTGTTTCCTCGATGGCTTTTCGGGTTATTTCCAGATTCCCATAGACCCGAAGGACCAAGAAAAGACAACCTTTACTTGCCCATACGGAACATTTGCCTATCGCCGCATGCCTTTTGGGCTATGCAATGCACCCGACACGTTTCAACGATGTATGATGGCAATCTTCCACGACATGATCGAAAAAACGATGGAAGTGTTTATGGATGACTTTTCAGTCTTCGGGGATTCTTTCTCTACATGCCTATCCCATTTGGACAAAATGTTAAAACGGTGTGAAGACACCAATTTGGTCCTAAACTAGGAGAAAAGCCATTTCATGGTAAAAGAAGGCATTGTTCTTGGACACAAAATCTCTAAGTCAGGAATTAAGGTCGACCGAGCTAAAGTTGACGTTATCGCCAAGCTCCCTCACCCGACTACTGTGAAAGGTGTCCGAAGTTTTCTTGGGCATGCCGGTTTTTACCGACGTTTCATACAAGACTTCTCAAAAATAGCCCGCCCAATGACTCACCTGCTTGAAAAAGAGACTCCATTTTTCTTCTCAAAAGAGTGTATCGAATCCTTTAATACACTTAAAAGAAAATTGACCGAGGCTCCGATTTTGATTGCTCCCGACTGGGACTTGCCCTTCGAACTAATGTGTGATGCAAGTGATTTTGCAATTGGGGCAGTCCTAGGGCAACGAAAAAACAAGCATTTCCAACCAATTCACTATGCCAGCAAAACCATGACTGAAGCTCAAGCACACTACACTACGACCGAAAAAGAATTGCTTGCCGTAGTGTACGCTTTTGAGAAATTTCGGTCATATCTCATTTTGTCCAAGAGCATAGTGTATACCGACCATTCTGCTATAAAGTATCTCTTCACTAAAAAGGATGCTAAGCCAAGACTGATGCGGTGGATCCTTTTGCTCCAAGAATTCGATGTTATCATCCGAGATAAAAAAGGAGCAGAGAATCTGGCCGCCGATCATCTTTCCAGACTTGAGAACCCTCATCAAGATAAACTCGAGAACAAGGAAATCACGGAAACATTTTGACTACGCGCGAGCTCACCCCTCAAATATGTAAACAAATACAAATATGTATAAATACACAACAAGGGACGAAAACGCGCGAGACCAAGAAAACCGGAAGCAGTATAGAGTGTTCCCGGGTCGTTATGTCCCAACGAGGCTGAGATGGAACATCGAGAGACGATTGACGATTTCTGTTTGAATGTAACAAGGAATGTTTGTGAATTAATACTGAAAGCAAATGCACATAAAAATTAAACAAGAACATAAACGAGAACAAGCATGAAAGCTACTAAAAACTTTTACACTAAGGCACAAATAAGCTCCAATTAGCTTAAGGCAGACAAATAAACTAATCTAAATCTAAATAAGCAAATTAAGCATGCAATTAAGCTAAATTAAACAAGAGAAACACAACATACTAACAACATACCTACGCAGTATTAACTACCAGTATAACTTAAAGTTATACTGCTAGTTTAAAAGTTAGTACTGCTAGTGTTATTTAGTACTGCTACCTTAGAAATCCAAGAAATGAACTACAGTACTAACATGGAGTTAGGACTGGTAGTTTTAAAGTTAATGCTGTACCAAAGTAACTAGCAGTATTAACTTGGAGTTTATTACTGCTAGTGTGAAGTTAGTACTGTCCTAAAAATGAACTAGCAGTACTAACTTGGAGTTAGTACTGCTTGTTCAAAACAGCATTTAACATTTCCAAAAATCATTTTTATGTCAAAATTATTAAAAACAGATTATCAAATGACAAAGTAAAACACTATAAGCTATTTTTCCAATCATAATATGCCACTCAAATAGCATGAAATAGTCCTAGCAGTATAAACTAAAACTAACAGTGTCAACAAATGAACTAGCAGTTCTGAAATAGATAAGCAAAGCAAGAAAAAGAGAGACTTACTACACCCTTGCTCAAAACAGGGTCAAACAACAAATCTACAAGCTCTGCTTGAATAAAAAAAGCTAGTGATAGTCCCATAAGCCCATCCATAACTGGCTTAATCATCCATAAGTAAGCTGTGGTATGTTTGAGAGTGATATTTGTTATTTTCTCTTTACTACTTAACTTTTTAGTTTTACTTAATTAAAACATCTTATAATTAAGCGTGTAGAGCTTTTTGAAACACAAAACAACAAAGATTAAAGAAACCTAACACATGTATTGTAAAGTGACTTTAAAAACTCAAATTTGCATTAAAACTTAGAAATGTTACAAAGCTGAAAGCAAAAGCTTTAAATAATTAAAAACAAGCTAAGTTATAAAAATTAAAGAAAAACTAGTTACTAACTTCCATGATTTACAAGAAGCTCTATATATATAGCCGAAGTATTGGACTTCCATCTTGTCGCTTCTTGTATAGATAAAACCCCACCGTGTGCTAGTTGTGTGAGGAGAGACAAAGCCAAATCCCAGCCTTTCTGGAATTCTTTTGAGCTTCTTTGGAAACAATCTCAGCCATCGAAGTGCTTTGGGAATGGAGAGGGATTCCACAGGACTTTATAAAGCTGTGAGGTAAGTAGTAGCGTGTTGTAGTGATTTTGCAGAGAAGTATGGGAGCAAAAACCGGTGCTTGCTGGTTTTGGTATTGGCGGAAGAAGTGGGAAAGAAAAGGTAAACAAGTTGGGCTGTGACAAAAAGGTGTTTGAAGATGAATTAAGGGAATGTTTTGGTTTTTTGTGTACAAGAAAGGCCCCTCCACCATCACTCCTTCTTTTCCATTCACTATTTCCCCATTTCTTCTTTTATAACTTGAAGTTCCCAAATTGGCATAATCAGCCCCCGTGGTTTATATGATAAAATAACTTAGGTTTTGGCATTTTGACCCCTCAAGTTATATTTTTTTTTTGGCTTTCTTCTCGGAGTAAGACTTTGCTTTGATTGGAGCTCGTCACCCCACACTTTTCCATCCCGTGTCCTATTATGTCTCTTTTTGATTGGTTATTCGTCCTTGTGAGATATCCATCCCACAACACAAAAGCAAAACATACAAATATTTGGCAGTTTTGTCTAGTTTTTGATCATTTAAGCTTCGTTTTAAGAGGTAAAATAATATGAGTAAATAAGCACATATCAAATCCCCAAACTAAGAATTTGTGTGTCCTCACGCAATATTATGAAAGTAAACAATGTAAGCCCCGACTTCACCATTATCTGAATTTACACTAACACAACTAATATTTTTGGATTTTCTCATTTTTTAACATATTGAACTTCATTATTATTAACACAGGGATCATAGAATGAAAAGCGCCCGTCAGAGTGATACTACGGATGTCCTGACGGATAATTTCATCGTCCTCGATTTTTTCAACAAATTCCAACTAACAATTAAAACAAGATCATTGTCGATAAAGTTTTAGATGTTAAGCCCTAATACTTATGACATGAAGAATTTTCAACTCCCAACATGGATATACTATGGAATGTGTGTACTCCATTTAATTTAACCATAGACCAACGTTATTTTCATAGTCATCATTCAAATGAATTCATACTGCAAAGCAACAATTTATTAAGACTTCGTAACTTGATTTCGAGATTTAGAACTTTTTGCAACATATTCAACATCATAATCATAAGTTCTTAAGGCTAGGAATGTTTGCTTAGTTTGAACCCCTACCTCGTTGTTAACGAGTAGATATCAAAACCACAGACCGATGTTCCCTAGTTGAAAACCCACCCCTTGCTAGCGTAAGTGGGAAATCACATCAACACCTTTATTCCTAATATGGCAAGGATTGGTGGTCTTAGTTTGAACCCTCACCTAGAACCTTTCTTACAGTGAGATATCAAGACACACCATATCCCCTTATAACAAAGACTCTTAGTTTTGAACCCCCACCTCTTGCTATCGGAGTGGGAATATCACGACACATCTTTAACTTGTTCCATAATATCAACTGCATCTTCATTGGCAAAATTTCAATATTCATGCATTTTTGCATTCAACATTTCATTGCTCGACGCGAGCGCGCAGATGCTGTCTTGGCATTTATCTTTTTAAATCACTACAAAAATCTCGCTTTGAAAACTCAAGTACAAATTTGAAGCGTTTTCTGAAAACAATCGATTGACTTAGTTGAATTAATTTGAGTACGTAATGATTAGGTGATTAGAAATTTACGGGAGAGAAAACCAACAAGTTACTGTATAATTTTTAGAATAATCTTGCTTAGCACATAAACTTATATTTAACTCTAAACAATTCCTCGTTTTCACAATATTAAATTCAAAGCTATAGATGTTCGTGAAACAGCACGGCCTAAAGGAACTAGCTAGGGTCACCACGCCCAGATCAAGTCAAAAATTATTCTTATTCAACCCAATAGAAAAGCAAAACTGTGACAAAACACATTATTATAATTTTGAAAATTTTTTAATTTTTTCCTTTTTTTGGTAATTTGGGTGTAAAACGGGTTTTTACGAGGTAACATCTGCTGCAGGCAACAATCAAATCGAAGATACCCCCCCAAACTAGAACTAAACATCGTCCTCGATGTTTTGAAGGGTACTACATTAATCCTAAGGCCGTTTATGAGGTATGCCAAAAAGATAAAACGTTAGTCGATAAGATTAGGATATCGATTCCCAATTGAACTGAGATGTGAAACTCTTGATTGATTGCCAAAACTGAGAGTCTTCAAATCCGGGCAACCTGGACATAAATAATAACAACAACATGGAACCACGGGTAATGGAAAAAGACAAGTATCTTACACAACAACAACCTTATTTATATTACAACTACGGATAAGCTTAAATGGGTGCCCTCCCACGAAGCGCTTGTTTAGGCGCGATGCTTGAACCCAAACACAAGGAATTATTGATCCTTGGGAAAGATTTGGAGATCAGGAACTACCAAGTGGAGTACTTCCCTCCAAAGTATGCTTGACCTGCGATTACTATTCACTTTGAAATTTGCCCTTGCTTGAGAAAGCTCAACAGTTGCCAGTACGGAAATACTCTAGTGATGGTGAAAGGCCAATTCCAAGGGTTTTTAAGTTTTGCCCCTAGAAAATCTTTAATCTGTAATAACAAGGAGGACTCGATCACCAATGTTGAACACGGTTTTTGATCTTGGAGTCATGGAGCCTCTTTGGTTTTGGTCTTATTAGAACAAAGAGGTCTCATAGGCATTATCACGAAAACAAGTTCATTAAGATCATTGATTTGAAACTTCCGTATCACCCGTAATTATAGGATCGAAGTTTGCTTGCTTTAAGGCCCAGTAGGCTTTGTGCTCAAGCTCGATCGGAAGATGGCATGCCTTTCCATACACAAGCTTGTAAGGAGTACACCCGATGGGTGTTTTGTAAGCTGTGCGGAAGGCCCATAGTGCATCATCTAGTTTGTCCGACCAGGAGGCACGGTTTTCACCTATGGTCCTTTCAAGGATTCTTTTCAAGCCACGATTTGATACTTCCCACTGCCCACTGTTTGTGTGGTGATAAGCGTGGAGAGACGTGAGTAACTACATATTTCCGCATAACCTTTGCAAACTGGTCCATTACACAAATGGGTTCCGCGATCACTTATGATTGCACGGGGAGCACCAAATCTGGCGAAGAGAGATTTCAGAAATTTGCAAACTACTCGGGCATCATTGGTGGGGAGTGCTTTCGCTTCAACCCATTCGGACAAATAATCGAACTTAAGCCAACGAAATATACTTGTTCCCACTTGAAGACGTAACGTGCCCAAAAAGTCGATGCCCCAAATGTCAAGATTTCACAAACATGGATGTGAGTCATGAGGCATCTCATCACGTTGTGAAGAGTTTTTTCCCTTGCCGTGTGCACGAGTCACAGTTCTTGACAAACTCGTGGTCATCTTAATAGATGGTGTGCCGAGAAGAAACGGAGTCAAATATCTTTTTGGCTGTGAGGTTACACCATGATGTCCCCCGGCGGGTCCATTGTGGCAAGCTGAGAGAATCTCAAGAGCTTCATTGCCGTGCACACATCGCCTGATCACTTGATCCGCACAAATTTTAAACAAGAAGGGGTCGTCCCAGAAATAGTGTTTAACATCTTTGAAAAACTTGTTTTTCTGCTGGGTCGACATGCCCTTCACAATGAATCCACCCGCGTGGTAATTTGCAAAGTCGGCAAACCACGGGGTTCTAGAATCTCCACGAAAGGTCACCATATTTAACGTCTCAAGATGAAAGACATTCATTTTTATCTCATTTAGGACAGTAACGTTTTCATACAGGGTTTTTCCAATCTGGACAGATGATCGGCTGCGAGGTTCTCGGCTCCTTTAGTATCATAAACTTTTGAATCAAAATTCTTGGAGGATGAGAACCCATCGACAATCTCGCCTTGGCAGCCTTTTTTGCAAAGAGATACTAAGCGGAATGGTCCGTAATGCACTATGCTTTTTGTTCATGATGAGGTAAACCTGATTTCTCGAAAGCATACACTATGCAATAATTCTTTTTTCATTCGTAGTGATTTCATTTGTGCTTCAATCAAGGTCTTAACTAACCCCCCCCCCCCTTCCCCCGCATAGTGGATAGCCGAAATGTTCTCATGACGTTGCCCCAAAACAGCACCTATGGCGAAATCGCATGCAACGCACATAAGCTCAAATGGAAGTCCCATATGGAGCAATCAGATTGGAGCTTCCGTAAGTCTATCTTTCAATGTTTAGAAATCTCGACTGCAGTCATCGTAAAAGATGAATGGAGTATTCATCTCAAGGAGAAGGTTCTTGGGTCGGATATTTTTATGAGAAATCCTGATGACCCGCCGGTAAAAAACCGGCATGACCGAGAAAACACCTAATTCCTTTGACGGTGGGAGGATGATGGAATTTTTGCAATGACACTACGACTTTGGCTTGTCAACCTCATCCCTTTCTTAGAAATCTTATGGCCGAGGACAATGCCCTCTTTGACCATAAAATGGCTCTTCTCCCAGTTAAGACTTAAGTTGGTGTCTTCACACCTTTGAAGCATGTGGTCTAAACGGGAGAGGCAGTTTTGGAAAGAATTCCCAAAGACCGAGAAGTCGTCCATAAAGACTTCCATCGTCTTCTCAACCATGAAAGATTGCTAACAAACCCATCGTTGAAACGTGCCTGGAGACATTGCATAAGCGAAGGCATGCGACGGTAGGCAAACGTTCCGTATGGGCAAGTAAAAGTAGTCTTTTCCTGATCACGGGGGTCCCAATGGTGGAATTTGGCAATAACCGGAGAAACCATCAGAGGAACAGTAGTATTCATTCCCCGCAAAACTGCTCAAGCTTTGGTCCTTGAATGGTAGAGGGAAGTGTCTGTTTGGCGGGTGCTTTCATTTAACTTACGATAGTCCAATGCACCACCCGCCATCCGGTAACCAAACGAGTTAGGGATCAACCTCATTTTCCTCGTTCACTACCACCAGTCATTCCTCCCATCATTGTACACAATTTAATCGGGCTAACCCAGTGACTGTCCCCCGGAGATAGGGTAAATTTCAATCCAGCTTCGAGAAGTTTTACAAACCTCCTTTAAATAACAACGTGGATTATTGGATAACTCTTCTTTTGAAGTTTGGACGCTGGTGCATAGTCTTCTTCATAAGAAACTTGTGGTACAAAATTCCGGTTATACCCAGAAAGATCAGAAGTTTCCAAGCGAGAGCTTCGCTTGTGGGACTTTAGCACCTTTATTAGAGCGGATTTTCCTCAACATCCAACTCTTTACAATAATGAACGGGAAACTTGTTTGTTGCCCTCCAAAAATGCAATACTCCAAGATGTGGAGGCAGTTCCTTGAGTTCAACCTCCATTAGGTTACATCAACGTAAGAATTGGCTGTATTATATTCACAGACCTAAGCACAGTTCGGACATCTGGGAGATAAGTTCTGACCTTGGAGGGGAAGTGTGTGGTCACTATCAATATGGCTTCTAGAATAAGATTGTCGAGCCCTCAGGATCATAGTAGAATGGATTATAATTCTATGGACATCCGGATCATCTGCTAACCAAGGAAAGAGTCGGCTTCTCGAGAAAGCAGGAAATCACTATCCCCAAATGAGTTAGGTAGGAGGAAGAAGTAGCAACAATAGAGATCATAATACGGAGTGAATTTCCACTCGCGATTTAAATTAGTAAAACCAAGAACTTCTTAGAGTAATCCACACAAGCCATATCAATGACGTCAATCTTGTTTTGCCGTCATGTTAGTGTAATTGGCCCGAGTATCTCGAAGTCTGATCCAAATTGTAAGTGATGGCTCACTTCCAATTCTAAGAGTTAATTCACCCTTGTGCCATCAATCAAAAGCACGACTGGGTTTTTAAGAGCCACCTCCCGAGAATTAAAGGGACATCCGGGGGTCTGGCACAAAATCTACAACCACAAAGTCGTGCTGGAAAGTGAATACACCAACTTTAACGGATATGTCTTTTGCAATTCCCATTGTTTTATAGAAATTGATCGATCCCGCAAGTTTCGAGTGTCATGCCAGTAGGAGTAAGATCAGGAATAAAGCTTTTCCCAGACAGAAAAATGGCATTAGATTAATGCTAGCACCAGATCGGCTAATGCGAAGCATTCAGTCCCATCCCCTGGAACTTCACAAGGAATCAGTGAACCTGCGGATCCTCCAAGTTTTCTGGGTAACTTGTTCAAGATGACCGCCGAACAATGTTCATTCAGTCGAAGTTCGAGCTAGACATGTTTTCAATTGGAAGTTCGAGCCACTTCATAAGACTGTCTTTAATTTCCCAAGTAAGGTTTCTTAGTGAGGTCAGGCGAATTTGGGCATCAAAACAAGAGCATCCCGTAAAGCAAATCTCGAAACTCATCTCTTTGAAGATTTCAATAGAAATTGTCGATTTTTTAATAGACTTGATTACGGCTCTTTTTCCATTATCTGCCTCGAAGGATAATGGAAGAGAAACTAAAGGTTTAGTGTTTGGCAACGGGAGCAACAACAGGAGCAACAATGTGCTCAAGAACTGGAGTTTGTGATTGTGTTATCAGACCTACCGGAGGTTGGACGGGTGCGGGTACTTTGTAAACAAAGGGTGCACTTGGTCCTTTGAGTCACCTCGGGTATTGGCTTCTCTACGAAAAGTAGAATTTTGGAGGTCCTTGATATGCAACACCGCTTCGGGTAGTATACCCCTTTAAGTCTTCTTCTAGGGTTAGTAACCTGTTGTTACCAGGGAGTGTCCCCTGACCCTGAATAGAAGCGGTATTGGCAGTTACAAACTTAGACCCAACAATCAGGTCAGATATGCCATTGATTATTCAATATGTTTGTTCGATTTGCATGTTCTGACCCTGGTTTGGAGGTTTTATTTGCATGTTTTCTCATGATAGGCATCATTAGCCTTGACGTAGTTTGTCAAAATCGATCTGGTGACACTGTGTGACTGAGGAACGGGGCTTTGATAAGCAGGAGACTGATAACCTGGTCTATGAAGGTTGATTCTGACTGAAATTGGACTGGTTTAAAATATCCACCTCTGTTTTGTTTGAAATTGCTCTCCCTGTTTTGGTTGATAGTTATTCCCCCGAATGAAATTGTTAGCAATATTATCTTGATATTTCTGAACGGGTGGAAACCCAGGAGGTCTTAATATGATTTGCAACCATTGAGGTCGAAATAGGAGCTTACATTGTTGTAATTAGCTGTCAGCGGCTTTTGTACACAACTCAGAAATGTTGTCCCTATAAACGTTGCCATGAGTGCTGGACAGATTCTGATGAAATGGGCACCAACCGCAAGTAACACAACTTAGCTCACCTGCTTTGACAGGTGCATGAGCTGGAGCTGGACCAAGAATCTTGGTTCTTCTTGTCTAAGAGCAATGCTCGACAATATCCTTTATTCAGCAACATCAGATGAAACAGCTGGGTGAGAAGAGTTCATACTTACCTTGGCAACACTGCCTAGCTCGTGTTTAGGGGGACGAACATTTGGGACTTGCTCTCGACGATTTTTAAACATTTCGCGAGGCATTTTTTCCAAAAGTTTCCACTGCCTGACGGAGTTACAATGAATCTTTGATCATTAATGTTTCAAAGCATTATAGAATGTATCAAGTTGATGCAATTCTAGAATCCATGGTGTTGACATGCCCTAAGTAGATCATTGAAACGATCCCAAGCCTCATAAAACGATTCATCGAACCTTTGCTGAAATCTGGTGATCCTCATTGCGAAGATTCGTCGTTTTAGAGAGAAAAACTGGTGATGAATTTGGAGTACAAATCGTCCCCAGTTTTGAAAATAGATCGAGGGGTTCTTTTTCTAGCCAAACGTGCTGCTCCCTCGATAGAGAATGGAAAAAAGCATAAGCTTAATCTTAGCAAGTTTGAACATTTGGTATCCTCATTGGTGGAAGGTGATCTTGCTGAAGTAACGGATATTAGCATGCGTGTGCTTCTTTGTCATGACCGAAGACGTTTGTTCTGGACAAGATTGATAACCCATGCTTCAACTCGAAATTGTTTGCACACATTTCATGGAATAAGGATTGCGTCCTCGTTCCCCTCGGTGGTTGGCTTTGGAGCAATGAGCCATAGTTTTTCGAGTGTCTGCCATTTGCTCTAACGGTAGAACATCCTTGAAATTGGGAATTCTATACGCAGAGGTTCGATAACAACTGGCGGTCCTTCATGTGGAGGAGGTTCCTGCTCACGATACTGAGATCGAGTGCGCATTGCACAAAATTGAAATAAAATAAAAAAAGAAGTTACACTAATTTTTGGATTTTTTGGATTTAAAATATATTCACAATCTATTTTAAACGGACAATAGATAGAACAACTTAAGCCAATATAATCAATCATACTTCACGTTACTCTCAGAATAAAAACGACAGGTGAGCAGAAGGAGTATGAATAGCCGAAGCTTATTTCTCCTTTTTGGTCGTATTTCCTAGAACAACACTCACCTTATACCCACTTATAGTTTGCATCAGAATGAGGTGAGCCGTATATCGTAGTGACAAGAAGGCAAGTTTATTTAATCTTTGGTCGAGTTGGGAACCAACAGTTCACCGGAACTTATTATGATAATACCTCAGTGGAGAATATTATATTTTGGTATTTTTACCAATTTATGAATTTTATTTCTTTTTATGGAAAATGTTTTTATATTTTTGGTTTTTTCTTTGGCTTTTGTATAATAATTATACTAAAAAAATAAAAAAAAAATTTTGTACTTTTTTTTTTTTTTTTGATTCAAACACAAGTTGTCAATACGTAGCGATATTCTTTTGAAGCCTCCCCGGCAGCGGCGCCAAAAATTGACTACGCGCGAGCTCACCCCTCAAATATGTAAACAAATACAAATATGTATAAATACACAACAAGGGACGAAAACGCGCGAGACCAAGAAAACCGGAAGCAGTATAGAGTGTTCCCGGGTCGTTATGTCCCAACGAGGCTGAGATGGAACATCGAGAGACGATTGACGATTTCTGTTTGAATGTAACAAGGAATGTTTGTGAATTAATACTGAAAGCAAATGCACATAAAAATTAAACAAGAACATAAACGAGAACAAGCATGAAAGCTACTAAAAACTTTTACACTAAGGCACAAATAAGCTAATCTAAATCTAAATAAGCAAATTAAGCATGCAATTAAGCTAAATTAAACAAGAGAAACACAACAGTACTAACAACAGTACTACCAGTATTAACTACCAGTATTAACTTAAAGTTAGTACTGCTAGTTAAAAGTTAGTACTGCTAGTGTTAGTTAGTACTGCTACCTTTGAAATCCAAGAAATTGAACTAGCAGTACTAACTTGGAGTTAGTACTGGTAGTGTTAAGTTAATGCTGTTCCAAAAGTGAACTAGCAGTATTAACTTGGAGTTAGTACTGCTAGTGTGAAGTTAGTACTGTCCTAAAAATGAACTAGCAGTACTAACTTGGAGTTAGTACTGCTTGTTCAAAACAGCATTTAACATTTCCAAAAATCATTTTTATGTCAAAATTATTAAAAACAGATTATCAAATGACAAAGTAAAACACTTATAAGCAATTTTCAATCCATAATAAGCACTCAAATAAGCATGAATAGTCAGCATATAAACATAAAAACTAACAGTGTCAACAATGAATAGCAGTCTGAAATAGATACGCAAAGCAAAAAAGAGAGACTTACTACACCCTTGCTCAAAACAGGGTAAACAACAAAATCTACAAGCTCTAGCTTGTATAAAACAAGCTAGTGATAGTCCATAAGCCCATCCATAACTGGCTTATCATCCAATAAGTAAGCTGTGGTATGTTTGAGAGTGATATTTGTTATTTTCTCTTTACTACTTAACTTTTTAGTTTTACTTAATGAAAACAGCTTATAAGTAAGCTGTGGTGAGAGCTTTTTGAACACAAAACAACAAGATTAAAAAAACTTCAAACTTGCATTAAAACTTAGAAATGTTACAAAGTTGAAAGCAAAAGCTTTAAATAATTAAAAAAAAAGCTAAGTTATAAAAATTAAAGAAAAAACTAGTTACTCCCTTTCATGATTTACAAGAAGCTCTATATATATAGCCGAAGTATTGGACTTCCATCTTGTGCTTCTTTGGAGAGATAAAACCAAGTGTGCTAGTTGTGTGTTAGGAAGACTAAACAAATCCCAGCCATTGATCTTTTGACTTCTTTGGAAACAATCTCAGCCAACGAAGTGCTTGTGAATGGGAGTAGGGGATTGCCAACATGGACTTTATAAAGCTGGGATGGGTAGTAGTAGGGTGTTGAGTGATTTTGCAGAGAAGTATGGGAGCAAAAACCGGGTGCTGGCTGGTTTTGGTATTGGCGGGAAGAGTGGGAAAGAAAAGGTATACAAGTTGGGCTGTGACAGAGAGAGGTTGAAGATGAATTAAGGGAATGTTTGGTTTGTGTACAAGAAAGGCCCCTCCACATCACTCTTCTTTTCATTCTCTATTTCCCCTTTTCTTTCTTTTATAAATGAGATGGTTCCCCCCAATTGGCATAATCAACCCCCTGGTTTATATGATAATATAACTTAGGGGTTTGGCATTTTTGACCCCTCAAGTTATATTTTTCTTTGCTTTTTCTTCTCGGAGTAGACTTTGCTTTGATTTGGCTTCGTCTCCACACACTTTTCCATCCCGTGTCCTATTTTGTCTCTTTTTGATTGGTTTTTCGTCCTTTTGTGAGATATCCGTTCCTGCACAACACAAATGCAAAACATACAAATATTTGGCAGTTTTTGTCTGTTTTTGGTCATTTAAGCTCGTTTTAAGAGGTAAAAGATATGTGTAATTAAGCACATATCACATTTCCTCTCGAAACTCTTGGATCGGTTGCTCTTCGTGTTGATAGTACCCCATGGTTTGCAGATTTCGCAAACTACCATGCGGGGAATTTCATTGTCAAGGGAATGTCATCCCAGCAGAAAAACAAGTTTTTCAAAGATGTCAAACACTACTTTTGGGATGACCCCTTCTTGTTCAAAATCTGTGCGGATCAAGTGATCCGGCGGTGTGTGCACGGCAAAGAAGCTCTCGACATACTCGAAGCTTGCCACAATAGACCCACCGGGGGACATCACGGTGCAAATCTCACCGCCAAAAAGGTCTTTGATGTTGGATTCTTTTGGCCTACAATTTACAAAGATGCACATGAGTTGGTTAAAAATTGCGACTCGTGCCAACGACAAGGAAAATTTTTACAAAGGGATGAGATGCCTCAAAATTCCATCCAAGTTTGTGAAATCTTTGACGTTTGGGGCATAGACTTCATGGGACCGTTCCCATCATCAAAAGGAAACAGATTCATACTTGTGGCTGTCGATTACCTGTCAAAATGGGTTGAAGCAAAGGCGCTCACCACCAACGACGCCCGAGTAGTTTGCAAATTTCTAAAATCTCTCTTTGCTAGATTCGGTGCCCCTCGTGCCATCATCAGTGATCGTGGAACACATTTTTGCAATGACCAGTTTGCAAAGGTCATGCTTAAATATGAAGTCATTCATCGTCTCTCCACCGCATATCACCCACAGACAAGTGGGCAGGTTGAAGTATCGAATCGTGGATTAAAAAGAATTATTGAAAGGACAGTGGGCGAAAATCGTGCCTCTTGGTCAGACAAACTGGATGACGCTCTCTGGGCTTTCCGTACAGCGTACAAAACACCCATCGGGTGCACTCCGTACAAGCTTGTATATGGAAAGGCATGTCATCTGCCGATTGAGTTGGAGCACAAAGCCTACTGGGCCCTTAAGCATGCAAACTTTGATCTCAAAACCGCGGGTGATCAACGCAAAGTTCAACTTAATGAATTAAATGAACTGCGTGATCAAGCCTATGAAAATTATTTGATTTACAAAGAGAAAACTAAGAGGATCCATGACGCCAAGATCAAAAACCGCGTTTTCAACGTCGGTGATCAAGTTCTCCTCTTTAACTCAAGATTGAAAATTTTCTCTGGAAAGTTGAAATCCCACTGGTCAGGACCATTTACCATTGTTCAAGTCTTTCCGTATGGCACCGTTGAGTTATCCCAAAACTCCGGGCCAAACTTCAAAGTAAATGGTCATCGTCTGAAGCACTATTTTGGAGGGGATGTCCCTACTAAGGATATCCCAGATCTCCAAACCTTCCCTAAGGACAATTAAATTCGGGGATTGGGTCAAGCTAAGTGACCCTAAACAAGCGCTTCATGGGAGGCACCCCATGCTTATCCTAGTTTATCCGTAATAGTAGTATGCTAGCTTAGTAATGAATAAGTGTTTTGTTGTTGTAAGGAGGCTCGCCTCTTCCATTATCCATGTTTTGTGTTTTGTGTTTTATTGTCTAGGGTTGCCAGGATTTTAAAGCCTCTCGTGCTCGCGGTTTTTGTCCTTCGATCACAAGAGCTTCAAATCCTCAGCTTCATTTGGGAATCCGATATCCAAATCTTATCGACTAACGTTTATCTTTAGCATAATTCATAAACGGCTTAGGATTTACGTAGAAACCCTTCGTAAAAACATTGAGGACAATGTTTCATTCTAGTATGGGGGATCTTTGATTTGATTGTGCCTGCAGCCGTTGTTTTTACGTAATCCCGTTTTTACCACCAAAATTCAAAAAAAATGAAAACAATTTAAAATTTTCAAAAATAAAATACGTGTTTTGTCACAATTTTGACTTTCCTGCTGGGTAGAATAAGAATAAATTTTGACTCGATCGAGCGTGTTGAGCTCTAGCTTGTTCCTTAACTTTTAGACTAAGCGTTCGCGAATATTCGCGAAGAACGAAAAATGATAGTGTTAAGTATGAGTTGGATGCTAAACAAGGATTATTTGGAAATCTTAAGAGCTCATGTGTGTAATTTGTCGCTTTTTCTCCCATAAGCTCTTAACCTGATTAATATACGTGCTACTTTTGGAGATTAAACTTAAATCAATAATTTTTATGTAGTATATAGCAAAAACTTTAGACTTAGTTCAAATTTATACTTGAATTTTTCAAAAAGACGTTTTCCCAATATAAAAAAAAATGATGAAAAATGCAAAAATATAATAAATATAAACTGTGGGTTGATAAAAGTTTGCTGTATCTTGCCGGCTCACAACCGATGTTACAGCCTTCTAAAGAAAGCCCATAGTAAGAATAATAATCCGAGACTGATAAAAGTTTGCTGCATCTTGCCGGCTCACAACCGATGTTGCAGCCTTCTAAAAGGTCGAGGGTTACAAATTGCAGGTTACAAATTGCATAAATGGTTAATATTAAGTGTGAATAAAAGATCTCTTTTTGTTAAATTCAAATATGCTTTTGAACTTTGGCTATTCTATTTTATAAGCTATGTGCATACGGAAAACCTAAGAGTTTATGAAACCTAAGGTCCGTGAGTCCCGATACTAGTCTTTGTGGGGTGTCAAAAGCCTGGTCACTTAACCGCAAGGTTGGGATGTGCCGAGACGAAAGTCGCTACATGGGATGATCTCGCCTTCAAACTCATTATTCTCGGGTGGAACGTGAAACATAGAATGTTGCAAAACGTTGATCCATGGTTGAAATTCAAAATAGCACATACACCTAAGATATAATAATTGTCGGGAGTGAAAAGTTTACAAATTGCAAATATGAGTAGTGTTAGCATCTTAGCTCATAATTAACGATGATTTCGTTTTAAGCTTGGTTTGGAATAAGTGAAAAGTCGGGAACGATGAATTTATCCTTTTTGGGGCATTCTCGGATCGAAATGCATCTTGTTCTATGATCCCTAAAAGTTATAAAATAACGAAAGTCAAACAATATGAAAACTACAAAAAAATGAGAAAAATGAAAAATACAAAAAGATGTGTAGGAATAAGTGTATATATATATAAATGGTAAAGACGGGGATTTTCAAAACTTATGAGTCTTTAACTCCCTTGATGAACACTTAGCTACTTTTCAAGGTTATTAGTCGAGGGGGATCGAGATTCTTAGTTTTCTAAGTGCTTACTTCATAGCATTGCGTGAGGACACGGCAATGTCTTAGTATGGGGGATTTTGGTATGCGTTTAATTACACATACCTTTCACCATTAAAAACAAGCTAAAATGACCAAAAACGTACCAAAAATACTTTGTATTTGTATGTTTGCATTTATATTATGCAGGAAACGGATATCCGACAAAAGGACGAAAAACCAAGCAAAAACGGATATAAAACAAGCCGGAATGGAAAAGCCATGGAAAAGCCAAAGATCAAATAAGCAAGTCAACTAAGTCAAAGTCAAAGTCAACCCGAAAAAAGTCAACAGTCAAAACCGGAGCCGACACCGAAGAATACTTAATGGGCCCACCCGTACCCATCTAATGGGCCGGATAAGCCCATTAGTATAAATGAAGACTTAAGGCCCATTTAATTTACATAAGCCCAAAACCCTTTTTAAAAGCCTAAGGGCTCATACTGCCAATACACCAAAGATATACTACAAGGGTCAATTCTGCCAATGGTTAAAACTTGTACTCCACAAGGACTAACTTTGCAAATGAATACATAACCATGGGGGACTATTTTTGCCATTTCTTAAATCTGTCATACACCACAAGGACGAAATTTGCAATTAACTTATAAGAGATGGAGGGCCTTTCTTGACAAACTCTTAAACCTCACCCCTGAAACACAAATACTGTTTATCTTCTACAAGCATTTCCCGCCAAATTCAAACCTTCCCCCTCCTGTCACTCTCACACCTCGATTACCCCTTACTATCATCCAAATCCATCACCACCAGATTACCCCACACCCCACATGGTCAATGGACATGATGGCAATCCTCAAGATGCCTATTGGACAAGAATAATTGAGGGTTTTGATCAATAGCCGTGGGCTCAAAGAAATTTGAAGGGCTCAGATTGTTTGTAGCTTCTCTCTCACAGCAAAAACACAACAAACACAATGGCTTGAAGACCAGCTGCCTATATAAAGAGAAGAAGACAGAGGGAACAAGGAGTAGCTTAATTTTATTTTTTAATGTTTTTAAATTTTTAGTATTCTGTCATTTTATTTTCAAGCATTGTAATCACTTTTTGTATGAAATGAAATTTTAAGTTCTATGGTTAAATGCAAATCTGTTCTTACTTATAATGTTTATGTCATTAAGCTCTTTTGTTCAAAAGCTATTTCTATAAGCTCTTTTAAGCTTGTATAAAACTGTTTTAACTACTTAAAGGTTTTCCCAAAGATAAAAAAGGGCTACTGTTTCATTAAGAAAGGAACATGGATTCAAGCTTATTTTGGATGAATAAGCAATCTTGGATGGCTTATTGGTTTAGAGCTTATTGGTAAGCTATAGGGGAATGTGAAAACCTGTTTTAGTTGGTTAAGTACTCACAAAAAGCATTTGGACCCTTGTAAGTTACTTTTTCAAGTTTTGCTTATTTTTAAGCACATGCCTGATTCTGCTTATTCAATGCTTCATGTTCTGTTATAATTTCTTATTTGTACTAGTTTTGACTTATGTTTAATGTGTTCTTAGGTTTTGTCAAATTTCAGAATATGTTTTTAAGTTAATAATGTTTTTGTGTTTTTAAAGGGGTGTTTGGGTAAACTGGTTTAATGGGTTAAAAAGGGTCAAAACAAGCTTTTGGCTTTTGAGTCAGTTTAGATTAGTTAGAAATAGGTATTAAATTTAGTTTGGTTGAGTTTTTAAGCTTTTAATCTCAAAATCATAGTTAACAGAACTTAAGTTTTAATCTGAGAACTCAAAAGCTCATTTAATTAAGCTGTGTGATTGGATCTTTGTATGCAAGCTTTTTATGCTATTTTTGTGTTGCTCAAGAGTAAAACCAGTTGGAATCAAATTCCTAAGTACCTGCAAATTTTCTTTGTGTTTTGCTACAAAACTGAACACATCACTAAGTATTGAAAAAATGAAAAACTAGCTTTTTCAATTGGTTCTTGTGGCTCACTCCTTATTACAAACTGCTTATTGATTAATGATATTTGTTCCTTAAGGCTTAAAATTCATCTGTTTGTTGGCCTTAAGCCTTAGGTCCCCCTTTTAGTGGCTTATTTTTAAGCCCAAACTTGCCCACTTAGGCTGTTAGGTCTGCCAGTTTTGGCACTTTGCTTATTGCTTATCTTATTAGCCTCTTTTAGTAGCTTATTGTTTTGCTTATTTGTTTATGCTTTTCATTTGTTTGTTATTGCTTATTTAGTGTAGATATAAGTCTGTCATTGCTTATTTGTCTTAAAAAGTCAAAAAGAACCAAGCCTTTAAGCCTTAGTGTAATTTAGCTTATCTGTTTGCTTATATAGCTTATTTTCGTGCTTATTTTTGAGTTTAAATTTTTTTGTCTTTTTTAAAGTTGCCTATTTTTAGTCTTTTCAAAAAGTAAATAAAAAATGAGGAATACAAGAGTTGGGATTAGGGGAGACCCCGAGTGAGCAAGACTCGAACTCGGGACCTCTCTCATATCAACCAACTCTTATAACAACACCTCTACCGCTGTGCTACATTAGCTCATCCGGTAGAGGTTTGTTACATTTAATATATAAGCCCGTTTAGACTTATAAGCCCACAGCCACTATTAGCTTATTAACAGCTTATTAATAAGCTGTTTTTCAAGTTTTAGATTTTTCTTAGGATTCTTGTAGTATAACTTATTTTCCCTAAATTTTTCATAATTTTTCATATTCGTTTACTATTTTTAATCATTTATTTTTATTAAAACTGTTTTTTAATTATAATAAATTAAATAAAAATCAAAAAAATATTTTTCTTTTTTAGAAAATTTTCTTTTATCAGTTTTCACTTAGGAAAAATAGAAAATCTTTCGTAGGGTCGTTTTTGCAAAATCTTACTTTTTAAAGAACGGGATTTAGCCCCGTTTTTGTTTTTTCATTTTAAAGCTCGTTTTAACTCCGTTTTCGGTCTAGTCTTTTTCATTCTTCATTATTAGTCACCTAGAGTAGATTAGAAGTAAAAATTTCTTTGTAGGGTTAATTTTTAAGATTTTAGGTTTTTGACCCCTTGTTCGGGATTCCTGCTCTCGTTTTTCAGTTTAATTTCGTAATTTTTAGGTTTTTCTCAATCGTTTTTGCTTATTATTGATTAATTTAGCTTTCTAAACTCCCAAATCATTAATCTCATTCAAACTCCAATTTTCCGACTGTACCGATTTTCAAGCACAGCCTCGTTGGGGATAAACGACCCGGGAATATTCTATACTACTTCTCGGTTTGATTGATTATAATTAGATTATACTTATTATATATATTTTATTATATATTATATATATAAAAGGTTTAGTTTAACATCAATCAGGGAACTTCCAAGTTACATGTTATAATCGCTAAAGACTTAAAGTGGGAGGAAAAAGAACAGCTCCCAAAGGTTTTAAAGTCACATAAACGAGCGATAGCTTGGAAAATATCTGATATTCGAGGCATTGATCCTAATTTTGGCACCCATAATATTAATGGAAGATGATTTTAAACTGGCTGTTCAGCACTAAAGAATGGTAAATCCTAAAATCCATGAAGTATTTAAAGCATAAGTTATCAAACTTCTCGATGCTGGATCGATTTACCTTATCTATGATAGTCCTTGGGTGAGCCCGATTCACGTCGTACCCAAGAAAGGGGGTATGACGGTAATTGCTAATGAAAATAATGAGATGATTCCTACAATATTGGTCACGGGTTGGTGTGTTTGTATTGACTACTGAAAGTTAAACGACGCCACCCGTAAAGACCATTTTCCTCTCCCTTTCATGGACCAGATGTTAAAGCGTTTAGCCGAAAATGAATTCTATTGTTTCTTAGATGGTTTTTCTGGTTACTTACAAATTCCTATTGATCCCCAAGACCAGGAGAAAACCACCTTCACCTGTCCTTATGGAACATTTGCTTACAAAAGGATGCCTTTCGGTCTTTGCAATGCTCCTAGGACGTTCCAAAGGTGTATGGTGGCTATTTTCCACGATATGATTGAGAAAACCATAGAAGTCTTCATGGATGACTTTTTGGTCTTTGGGGATTCCTTCTCTTCTTGCCTTTTCCATTTAGATATGATTTTAAAACGGTGTGAAGACACCAATCTAGTTCTAAATTAGGAGAAGTGCCATTTCATGGTCAAAGAGGGCATTGTCCTCGGCCATAAGATCTCTAAAAGTGGTATTGAAGAAGATCGAGCTAAAGTAGATGTGATTGCATAACTACCTTCTCCGAGCACGGTTAAAGGAATTAGGAGCTTTTTGGGTCACGTCGGATTTTATAGGAGATTTATCTAAGATTTCTCTAAAATAGCTTGGCTAATGACCCACCTGTTGGAAATAGACACTCCCTTCTTCTTCTCTTATGAGTGTCAGTCTTCTTTTGAACTTTTTAAAAAGAAGTTAACCGAAGCTCCTATTCTTGTATCCCCGGACTGGGACTTACCGTTTGAGATTATGTGTGATGCTAGTGATTTTGCTGTTTGGACTATTTTAGGACAAAGAAATGATAAATATTTTAGGCCTATACATTATGAGAGTAAGACCTTATCGGATGCTTAAACTAATTACACTGTTACTGAAAAAGAGCTTTTAGCTGTGGTGTATGCATTCGAGAAATTTTGGTCTTACTTTGTCTTATCTAAGACAATAGTGTATACAGACCACTCGACTTTAAAGTACTTATTTGCTAAGAAAGATGCTAAGCCGAGATTGCTCTGGTGGATTCTCCTGCTCCAAGAATTTAATATCGAGATTCGGGATAAAAAAGGAGCAGAGAATCTCGCGGCCGATCATTTGAGCAGATTAGAAAATCCTCATCAGGGGGATCTCATTGGATTGGAAATGAATGACAATTTTCCACACGAGTCCCTAGATATGATTTCTCTTAATCCTGATAATGAACCCCCGTGGTTTGCTGACATAGCAAACTACCTAGTGGGTGACGTGCTTGTTAAAGGGATGTCATCCCAACAGAAAAAGAAATTCTTTAAGGATGTTTGACATTATTTTTGGGATGACCCCTATCTCTTTAGGATTTGTGCTGATCAGATTATCAGGCGATGTGTGGACGGGCAGGAAGATATGGATATCCTTCAATTTTGCCACCATGGTCCCACCGAGGGACATCATGGCCCAAACTACACTGCCAAGAAAGTTTTCGGCTCTTGTTTCTTCTGGCCCACCATATACCGTGATGCCCACGACATGGTCACACACTTTGACTCATTTCAACGTCAGGGAAAAATCTCACAAAGGGACGAAATGCCCCAAAATCATGTTCAGATTTATGAGATCTTTGACGTGTGAGGCATCAACTTTATGGGCCCGTTCCCGTCTTCATGAGGGAACCGATATATACTAGTGGCTGTCAACTATGTGTCTAAATGGGTTGAAGCCAAGGCGCTCCCCCCTAACGATGCCCGAGTTGTTGTTAAATTCTTAAAACAATTATTTTCTAGATTTGGAACCCCACGGGCCATTATTAGTGATCGAGGTACGCATTTTTGTAATGACCAATTTTCTAATGTTCTTAAAAAATACGATGTTACACATAAGATTTCGACCTCGTATCATCCTCAAACAAGTGGCCAAGTGGAGGTTTCAAATCGTGGTTTAAAAAGGATATTAGAAAGGACAGTAGGCGAGCATCGAGCAAAATGGGCCAATAAATTAGATGACGCCTTGTGGGCTTTCTGTATCGCTTTCAAGACACCTATCGGTTTTACTCCTTATAAGCTCGTGTACGGAAAAGCCTGTCATCTGCCCATTGAGCCTATGATCATATATATTTTTAAGTCAAAATTATAAGGAGTAAAACCGATAGGTTAATTTTTAAGCCTACTGGGCCTTGAGATCTTGAAACCTCCCTATGATCGTGAAGACCATAGGATTAAAAATAAGCTCGTGTACAGTGGTCTTCATATAGTGGTCTTCACGATCACGATCATAGGGAATCAATTTCAATAGGGAATTTCTATTATTTTTGTTACACCATAGGGAATCACCCACAGTTTCAATAGGGAATCATATAGTGGTCTTCACGTGAAATTGATCACCCGCAGTTTGTGCAATAGGGAATCACTATATCGGTCTTTAGTTTCACCATAGGGAATCATATATGGTGAAATTGATCACGTGATTCCCTATATGGTGAAATTGATCACGTGAAATAATAGAAAGCACCCGCAGTTACACCCAGGAATCAGTGGTTACACCCGATATAGGGAATCATATATGACCAATATATCGGGTGAAGACCACTATATAGGGAATCAGTGAAATAATAGAAAGACCACTGATTCGGGTTAAGACCACTATATAGGGAATCATATAGTGATCAATTTCACCCTATGGTGTAATCATATAGTGATCAATTTCACCCCTATATATCGGGTGAAGACCACTATATAGGGAATTAGTGAAATTATTTCACGTAATCACCATATAGGGAATCATATATGATTCCCTGTATCAGGTGAAGACCACTATATAGGGAATCAGTGGTCTTCCCTATGCGGGTGATTCCCTATCGTGATTCCCTATGATGTAACGTGCTTTATGTATCGCTTGCACATATGATCGTGAAATTGATCACCCGCAGTTTTTCTTCACGATCAAGGCACAGTGGTCTTCATGATCACAATCATAGGGAATCAATTTCATTAGAAATTCCCCCCACACTTAGAACTTAAAAATTATAAGGAGTAAAACAAGCACAGTGGTCTTTAGATCCTATCATCTGCCCATTGAGCCTATGATCATATATATATTTTAAGCCTACTGGGCCTTGAAATAGGTTAATTTTGACTTAAAAACTGCGGGTGATCACTAAAAAGTTCAAATGAATGAATTAAATGAACTTCGGGATCAAGCCTATGAGAACACTTTGATCTACAAGGAAAAGACGAAGAATGTTATCACACGATGCAAGATCAAAAACCCGAGATTTTCATGGCGGTGATTCGTCTGTTCTTTCTTTTTCAATTTAGATTCAATAGTATTTTCTCGGGCAAACTAAAATCCCATATGGTTCCGGCCGTTTACGGTTTATGAAGTTATTTCCCACATATGGCACCGTTGAGTTATCTCAACTTAACGGTCCTAACTTTAAAGTAAACAGGCACCGGATCAAACACTACTATGGAGGGGACATCCCTCCTGTGGATGTCCTAGATCTCCATTTTTCCCCCAAGGATAAATATTTCCGGGGGCATGTCAAGCTAGTGACTCTAATTATACAAGCGCCTTCATGGTGTGGCAACCCTTGCTTAGCATATTAGTTAGTAATAATATTTATATTAGCTTACGGTTTTGTAAGGATTAGTGTGGGGGAGTCCTTCTCTCCATGTTGTGCTTTGTGGTTTTCTTTTTTTACTTGCAGGATTCCCTATGATCGTGAAGACCACTGTGCTTGTTTTTAATCCTCCAATCACTCGGTCTCCACTCATCTTTATGTTTATATCTATGAATTTTTCCGCAATCTTTTGATCATTTATATATATATATATTATATTATATATATTATAGTATTATATCAACTCCGGTCTCCACTCATCTTTTATGTTTATATCTATAGATTTTTCAATCTGCTCTATAATATATATATATATATTTATATGTATGTATATTATATATTCATATGTATGTATATGTAGTTTATATGTTTGTATATGCTATTTATATGCTCGCTATATATATATATTTATTATATATATATATAGTATCTATATATATTTTTATATAGATATATTTATACATACAAACATATATATTATATTATATATTATTATATAGATCTATATATATACATATTATATATATTTTATATATACTACAAACATATAGATTACTTAAATCTATATATATATTATATATATACATCTTTATAGATATATACATACAATATTTTATATATATATATATATCATATATATATATTATATATATACTTTTATATATTTTATTGATATATACCATTACATATATTTTATTATTACATTGTTTACATATATATTACAGATTAGTACTATTTATATATACATATTCCTATATATATATAATATTTATATATATTATATTTTATTACATGTATATATACATGTATTTATATCTAACTTATATATTTATATACTATATATTTTTATATACATATATATATTATACTATTAATAATACTATATAACAGATATATAATACTTTACATTTATATTATATACTTATATTATAAACTATATATTTATATATACTATTATATACTTAATATTTATACATAATATATCATACATATACTATATCATATATATCATATATATGGATATATATCTTATATATATTTTCTTTTTAGATATTATATTACTATATATATATATATATATATATATATATATATATATATATATATTGTCTCCCCTTTCACACTTGGAATTCTTAAGCATTTGCCTTTTTCGTTCTTAAGTGTGGGGGTAAAACCTGACATTTTTGAACATTGAGGCCAATGTTCAGTTCTAAGTGTGGGGGGATTTCTATCGAAATTGATCATACCTGTGCCTGTCTGTGTCCCACGCAACCCCGTTTTAACCAATATATTGCTTTATTTTATTGTTAAAAATTTTTTTAGTTATAATATAAAAATGTTAGAAATAAGTAGGCCCGTAGGCTAGAACTAGGGAGATTTTGACTTGACCGAGTGTTTCACTCTAGCTTTCCCCTTAGCTTTCGAGACTAAGCGTTTGCAAGACTTTAAAATTTTACAAAGAACGAAAAATGATAGAGTTGAATATAAGTTAGATGCTAAGCGTGGAGTAGTTGGATCTCTTTAGAGCTCATAGAGGTTAATTGTGGCTTTTTGCTCCCATCAGCTTAAAAACTATAAAAATAATAATTTTCAATAAATAAAGTTGATTTGGTTTTTGCGATTCTTAGTTTTGATCCCTTCTTAGAGATTCCTTCTGATGAAAGTAAGGTACACATCAAGGTTTTGTCAGTGTTGTGGGGAAATAGGCTAAGCCAAAATAAGACCACTATTTCCTGTCGGTTCGCTCCCGATATTGCAGTCGTTTAAAGGGTGAAAGTAATAATAATAATAATAATAATAATAATCTAAGACTGATAAAAGTTTGTTGTTTCTGATCGGTTCGCGCCCGATGTTGCAGCCTTTAAAAAGGTCGAGGAAATTAACGAGGTCGAAATAAGACTACTGTTTCTGATCGGTTCGCTCCTGATGTTGCAATTGTTTAAAGGACCGGGGGCTAATAATGTTGCAATAATAATAATAATAATAATATAGCCAAATTTCGACTTCGTGGTTATCTAAATAAAGCCTCCATTTCTGGACTCGTAGTTGAGTTGTTTCGGATGAAATAAAAAGGATAACCCCTAAATCATGCGAAATTAGAACCTTAATGTGGACCTTATTATCAGCATATCGTCTCTTTAGGAAAGGATTTCAAACTAATTGTGGTTTAAACTGGTCACCTTTAAAATAATAAGGCCTTAATATATTTAAATAAGTGATCTCGTTTCACATTGTATTTTCCGAATAAAATTTGTAGAGGAATTAGAAATAAGGGAGCGAAAAGTTGCTGCGTTTACACAATTAGCATTTATGAGTAGCGTTAGCATCTAATCTTATATTTAGCTATGATTTTGTTTTAAGCTTGGTTTGGGAATTGTGAAAATCAAGGATGACGAACTCCCGTTCTTAAAACCTTTTAAATAAATTTTATAAAAATTTTAATTTAGTTTTTATCCATTATTAAATAAGTGGTTAAAACGAGGGCGCTTTCAAAATAAATAATTTTTGAACTCTCTTAATACTTTTATGTTCTTGTTTGATGTGAGGAGTTATCAAATTAAGGGGAGGTGAAATTATTTATTTCCGAGCGTGTATTATAAACATTGCGTGTGGGACCAACAATGGCTTAGTATGGAGGAATTTAATGTGTGCTAAAACACACATCCTTATAACCCCGAAAAACACTATAAATCGGCTAAAAACACTAAAATATGGAAAATCATATTGCAAATATGTTTGTATTTTATTTTTATGTCTTGCAGGTACTAAGGATTAAAAACAAAGCAAAAACGGAAATTTTCGGGTTTGATTCGATCAATTTTACTAATTATTCGAGATGAAGACGAAGTCATAAAATTCCCCGAGCATTCCATTAGAAAGAGCACAAGATTATGAGTCCGACGTTGTCTTCATCTCTTATCGGGCCGGTCCGACTCCATTTATATGGGTCTGACCGACCCAAACTAATTAAGAAGCCCAAGATTTGTTGGAGAAGCTCGGCCCAGTTCAAAATGAAATAAATAAGCCTTTGAGTCCCGGCCCAAGACAAAGGAAATATTAAATTGTGATAGCCAAAGTAACTTCTGCTGTATATTGTGACGAGTGACCTACACTCGCTTAAATTAAATCAAATTAGGCGAGTGGCCTCCCCACTCTCACCCCACTATCCTTATCATTGGCAAATGCAAGGCCAACACGTGGCTCCTTTATTACGTTAATATCTTCGCTGGTAACAAGATAAGAATTTTCAAGTCCACGTAGTAGGCTTCTATTGGTGGATCAAGATTATATTCTATGGCGGTTACGAGGAAGCTTCCTCGAGGCAATGATTGGCGTAATAATGAAGCAATAATCCAGTGTAGAAAAGACTAATTTACCCCGTTCCTTGGACTCTTATTGGCTGATCAATTGGAAGGACGAATTTGCCCATCACCTCACTTTGGTTATAAAAGAGAGCACACAGATTGCATTTTGCGCATTAGTTTTTAGATAAAAAAAATAGTAGTGTAGTTTTTCTTTGTTTAGCTTATTTCTAAATGTCTTTTAGCTTTTTTCAAATTTTATAAAAGTTTTTTATTAGCTTATTGTTGTTGGATCTTGGAGCTTATTAATAGAAGATGTTTTAAAGATTGATGGCTTATTCTTGTTGCTTATTTCTCTTTCTGTTTCTTCATTTCTTATCGAATTAAGCTTCCATCTTAAGCTTATTTAATCGGCTTAATCCTGAGCTTATTAAGGTGGATATACCAAATTGATAAGCTTTTTATTTAGCTTATTGGTTTTGTTTATTCTTTTCCCTAATAAGCTTAGATCGAAGAAGCTTTTAAAATAAGTGTACACCCGGCTTATTTTCAATTAGTGCTTATTGGTAGCTTATTTAAGCTGTTGATTTTTCCAGCTTATTTCCACAAGTCAAATAAGCCTTCTTATGGCTTATTTGACCTAGATCTAAGCTCAAATATTTTAAATAAGCTTCGGCTTATTAGATTTCTTTTCTAGCTTTCTTCTTTTGCTTATTTACTTATACCTTGCTCGATTCGATTATACAAAGGGTGTCATGAGTCTTCTACTCGACTTATTCATTAAGTCTTGAGCACCCTTAAATTTCGAGAGCTTATTAGTTAGATTTAGTTTTTATAGCTTATTAGCTATTTAGTTTTGTTTTCAAAATTTAATTTTACATATAGTTTTCAAAAAGTAGTTATTTAGATATTTATCTTGTTTTTCCAAAATATAGTTTCAAATTAGAATTATTTTTCTAAAAAGGTTTTTCATCTTATTAGCTTATTTTGTCCTAACTTTTCATGTCTTATTGTCTTCATTCCTTTCTAGTCTAGACTCTATTCGGCCCGGTGCTTAGGGTTTAAATTAAGCTAGAGATCTGAATTTGATTATTTGGCTTTAGCTTATTATATTGGGTGGTATTTTGTTCAGAAATCGGTCATTCCCATCATATTCGGTATCTATTATCTTCTTCCTTTTTCAATCATAGTAATAGTAGCATAATTTCTAGTTTATATTTTGTTGTGCTTATTGTTGATTAGTACTAGCTTAATTGTTATGATTAGTGAGTAGTTTATTAGTGCTTGCTAAGTGATTTGTGGATTAGAAATTAAGTGTGGATTGTAAAAGGTTTGTTAATTAATAATTTTCAATTATTTAGATTTGTAGTTTGAATGTTTTGAAGGGCAAAATCCGAAAAAATAGTCAAACAACACATCTAGTAATTAATATCTTTTTGAGAGATTTTTGCCAAAATAAACCAACGTTGTCAGATAATTATCTTTTCTAAGGAAGTTAATTCGTTAAGTAAAACCTTAATTCACACTTGAGGAACTTTTTATGTCACTTAGCAAGCATGTTCGTCTTATATCTCTTTTAGATCATTTTAACATAATCCTAGTAGTATAATTGTTAGTATAATTTTTACTTCTTTAATTAGTATAATCTTTAATATTTAAAGTAGTTTTAAAAACCAAAACTAAAATCAAAAGATAGTCAAGCATTTATTTTTCAAACATAAACGTGGTTTTCAATTCAATTCTCGTTGGGATTTCGACACTAGGAAGATTGATCATTGTTTGTCCTCAAGCAATTTTTATATTTAACAGGAATGTAGAATACTAGTAATCTATAACACCAAAGAACAATAGAGAAATCTAGAGAGAGAAAGTGGATGGGAGGATGGTTCTAGTGAGAGAAAGTAACAAAGAAAGAAAGATTAGATTAAGTGTAAAAATGAACCAACCAATACCCTCTCCATGTGTGGAGAGGGTATAAATACTATCTCTTGTGGCCGGCCATGGGCCTCATAATAGGCTTTCCATGGGCCTTTAGCCCGGTTAGCTTTCTATCTTAACCATTCGACTTACTACGAGCTACGACTTCCTATATTGGAAGTGACTGATTCTTTTCGTATTCCTAACAATCTCCCCCTAAGGGAGGTCACTCCAATTTACAAAAAAAACTTAAACCTAGCATACTATGCTTTGACTTTAGTCTTGAGCTCGTAGTCTTTAACTTCAATCATTAACTTGTGATATGTTGTAGTGATCTTTGACTTGTATCTTTGACTTGTCATGAATGTGATCTTGACCTTTTTGAGATCATCAACCAAGCATAATCTCTTTTCATCATCTTGTGATCTTTTGCCTTCTTGTGATCTTATAACTTCTGGACCAACATGCTCATACTATTCTTGATGTTAAAAGCGTGTGTAACCATCTTTGTAGGATCCCTAGATCATTCCATAGATTAATCACAAGATCAATAGCACAAAAGATTAAACATTAAAGAACTTTT
>BQNB010014885.1:51133-72894 GCA_026074375.1 Tanacetum coccineum | reverse complement strand
TTCATTGGAAAACTAATTGTTCTCCTTGAGTTCCAATAATTTTCTCCATGTCTTTAGTACAACCTTCCATAGAAAAGCCCATTGTTTGACCCACCGTAATCATTTCTTCTAAAATCTCCAATATGGAACCGCCTTCCTTGATCTTAACCCCATTACTAAAACTTTCAGAAGAGACTCTGTCCATGGAGTTTTCCGCCTCTTCCAATACTCTCGAATTACTCATTGCCGACCTACTAAGAGGTCGAACAGATTCTGCTTCAGGAATATCTTGATTATTACATGATGGGATATCATTGGCAGGTGTGAAACCCAGAGGATAAGGGATGTTGGTTGACGTATTCGTGGTTCTTACTTCTTTAGTGCGTTTGTCAAGTAAGTCGTATATATTGAAAGGATCAGACGATACCTCCTTATCATTAGACTCACCATGTTGATGCTCGAAACCCTGATCTTCACCATGTTGATGTTCATTGATCTTAGCGGACTCGTCGTCCGAGAACAATTCTTTCTCAGGAACATCTTTGAAGGATGGAGACCAAACAAAAAGTTCCTTGGCACGAGCCCAAAAAACCTTCCCTTTTACAATAAGCTTAAAACTTTCCAAGATGTTCTTCGTTTGGCTGGTCTTAATACAAATACGTTTCCTTGCAAAGAGGTCATCATACCCATCTTCTAATTCAACCAATTCTCCCCATTTAGAACTGATCTTTTGAAAAGTTGAACGAGTCCAGGCATTTAAAGGAACTCCTTCAATGTCAACCCAAACTATCCGTTCTTTAGCTGCGAAATCTGATTGCGCATTACAAAGACGGCGAAACCACGAAGCAACCCCAACATGTTCCATGAATTTCGATTTAGACTTAGATGATTTCAATTCAATCATTACCCACAATCCTCCTAGGTAAACAACGCGAGTGTTATGAAAACCCTCGTTAGACAAAAGTACCTGTAAGTTATTAATGGAAGAAAATTGGAGAACTTCGCCCATAACACAATTCGTGAGATCCCTGTTCACCAGGCAAGAGTCGTCTAAAACCAAAGACGGTTTCAAAATAGACGAATAAGACTCTTTTGGTCCACCTTGATTCTGGACAATAGGCTGCTTAAAACCCGTTACATTACCAGAGGGCACCGGTTTCTCTTTCTGAAAGGTAGAAGTTTTAGGCCTTTCAAACCAAGCAGGATTAGCAGATATGTGAAAACGACCAATCCAAATAGTTTTGAGATTCTCAATTAGACGATCAAGATTGAGAACATTAATGAACCGAACAAAAGCGAAACGCTTCCCTGCCTTAGATCTCTTATTAGGAATGAACACATCGACCACGGTGCCGTAACCGTTACATACCTTCCAAAGGTCCCTACTTGAACAATCATCAGGGAAATTAGAGATGAACACCGACTTCGAGATATTAAAACCTATTTGCATGCAATAATGTATAGGGCTTTAACTAGTTCAAAAACTCTATCTATGTTAACGGTACATTATTTTGGAACACGGAAAAATAAAATAAATAAGAAAAGGACAATCGAATTAAACCCTTAGATCCCGGGGGATGAGAAAGACGCTATGTAAACACCCCAGAATTCTGGGACAACGCAGCGAATGGAAGGTGGGGTGCTACTTCTGGGCACAAAACACAAGTCACGGAAAAGACCCTTTAAAATGGACGTTTTTTAAAATAATAGTCATATTCTATTAAATAAAGATCAGAGTTGCAACAGGTTTCATTTGTATTCTGTATTAGAAAATATTGTGTCAAAACGTTTGTCAAATAGTACTCAAGTTATTAAGCCTTCAAAAAACCATATAATATCCCGCGCGGCTCGAATGCTTCCAACCCAATGCTCCACTGGCAGAATAGTAATCCATGAAAATACATGCTAAACAGTCAACATAATGTTGGTTGAATTATAGGTTTAGTAAAAAGCGTATTGAATAATTTAGAAATATGTCAGAAGAAACAGTAGCGTTTACAACATTTAAAGTGTTATTTCCGAAATCAATCAAAATCATGGTTAGTGTTTCAGTAATCAAGAAGTATTAAAAGTGGGACCACAAGATTAAAGTAATGTGGACTAAGTACATATTCCGAAGTCCAAAAAACAAGTAATGTAGGACAAGAGAAAAACATTCATTCAAGTCTAAGTATATATTATTGCACTATGCTCATGACACCGAACCTTAACTAGATTTGTGCCCCAATAGGAATATAGGATGCTTGCCAAAACCAACATCTCTCATGTTAAAAATGCACATGATCAAACTAGAGTCCCAAGGAAAGGTTGGGGATTTTTAGGTCACGATAGAATTATCCATAACACCATGCGCTCACTATAATAGCAATTACCGGTTCATGTTATTAGGGGATCTACACGGCAATAAGGAACTCAGGCATTAATAATCTGGCGTAAGTAATCTGGATAGCATAAACTTTGAATAAAACTTATGTCCAATAGTGTAAAAACAAGCAATGTAATTACCTCCGTAGATTTTGTAAACACAATTGTAGAAAAAGGGCGGGCTTGAATCTCACAAAGTATTGAAGGAAAGTGTATGTAGTAAAATATACAAGTTTTATAAAGAGCATTATTTCCCCCAAATTGGGTTTTAAAAACAAGTAATATAAGGGCTTTGAAACTCACCCTTGTTCGTGATTGGAAATCATCAAGTATAACACAATAGAAAAATGCGTACACGAAGGAATTCGAAGGGCAAACCTTAAATTATCATAGGTTATAAGTACCGAGGTTACTTGATATAATCTTATCGTTGTACATTCGTACTATCGTTCGGGGATATCATAAATTTAAGAGGTATGACATGACGTTAGAGGAGTTAGGACACTTTAAATCGTAAATCCAACAACTCGTCGATACGCCCATCCGAAGACGAGGCCTCATTATGAAATCCCTAGTTAAATAGTACTTTGATAAACCAAATTAAATATTCTAATTTAGCTCAAGCACCAACTAATTGGGTTTTGGAAAAAATTGTGCTTAACAAGTGTTAAAACGTTTATAAATTTCCGTTTAGTAAATCTGGCGTTACTTTCGCGTTTTAAACCCGATTCTCGCGTTTCTTATGTCCCATATTTTGTATCAAGACGAGTTATCATAAATCGAAATTTTCGAGATTCGGAACCTTACTGGTGAAATCAGTAAAAATTACTGTTCCATTTAGACTTAGGTATATTTTTATCAGATTTTAATTGTCGTAATAATAACATTGTTAAAAAAAAGGGGTGTAAACGTCGTATTTTATTCGTTATAGCTCCGTTTTTAATGATTCTTTCGAGGACGTTCTCGTATTTGAAAGTTCTATATTTTTATGAGGTTTACAAAAATATAACTTTCTGTCATGAATAGTAACTTTTATAAAAATAGTTTTATAAAAGTATTAATTGTCGTAAACTTGCGAAATTCATAACTCGTTCGTTATTAATTGAAAAATTACGATTCTTATCATTTTGGAATCCTAAAAATATGTATTATTTGTTAAAAATATCAACCCTTGCTGTTTATAATTTTTATAAAAATGTTTTTATAAAAATTTACTTACGACTTCGTTTATTAACGTATAACTCGTTTTTAACGTAACTTTTTCGTTATTAATCCGTTTAACAAGTTTCTTACTTTTTCGGAATCGTCGTGAAATGTATTATCTTATAAAAGTATAAAATGGATATGTAAAATTTCGATTTTTGGAAGAATGTTTGCTTAAGCTTGTTGACTCCATTTGTAACCTTTTCTTTATACTTTATACTTTTTGTATTTTATCCCCAAGTCTCATTTATATATATATTATAAATCATACATTATTGAATGTCCATTGTCCATAGTAGGTCCATATGTTCTAGTTACCAAGGTTAACAAATCCATGATAATACTTAATATCATAATCTTTACTTAAGTAACTTATTTTACTAGTTTTGTCAATAATCATTTTCATACTTAACGAAGTGTGTATATCACTTGTGTGACTATTTTAACATGATGTCCTTAACATCATAAGATATAATAAAGTGTACATTATGATGACAACAAATAAAAACTTCTTTTTTTTACTTTGTTAATACCCTAAATGGTGATATAAGCTAAATAGAATAATCCTATGCATAAAAATGAAAGTTATAAGAACATAAAGAGTTTAAATGGACCTTATGAGGTATGAGGATGGTGATGTACAAGTATAAACCTTGTTTAGGACACATAACCAGCTTGCACTAATAAAAACCATTTGCTTTCCTTAACTAAAACCTCTAACTTTATTTTTAATTGAGAAATACTTGGAAATGTGATTCAATGCTTGCAAATGCCATCCAGCTCCAAACCTTTAGATAGATGTATATAGAAGTGTATGGATTGTAGAAAAATTTGTATGGGTTTGGTTGGGAGGTGGATGTATGCCGTAACATATATGGGCAAAAAGGAGAGGTTTTTGGTTTGATTTGTCCAAGTGTTGGTGATGTATGTATCTCTTTTTAGAATATCTTAGGATAGATGTATATAGAAGTGTATGGGTTGAATAAAATTTTGTATGGATTGCTTAGAGGAGGGGGGTTGAGCCGTGGCTATAAGGGAGCCAAAAGGAGGGTTTTTGTGATTTTTACTTAAGTGTTTTTGCTATATATGTTTACTTGCAATGCATACTAGTATATATATGGAAGTCTTGGTCAAAAAGCATGCATTTTCTAGTCAAAAACATATCCCATGGTCTTAAGGAAACTTGTCTTTGGTCTTGGTCTTGGTCTTTGGTCAAAGAGACATGGTATGGCTATGTATAAATGAACTAGGGAAGTACATTGACCAAGACTTGATATTTCTTATGTAACCTTGAATAAATTGCCCTAATTTCGGCAATAATATGATATATGTGATGTATTTTTGTAACTTTTATGTATTGGGTATAAATGTGGGTATTTGTTGAAGCGTAGAATTATTTTTGTGGTTCCGGGTATGCCTAAACGTATTTTATTGCGAAACGTATTTAATTTACGTAACCAACAAAAATAAAATATAAAAGTTAATTATTACTTTTGAAAAAAATAATATAATGATGGCTTGACATAAACTTTAATTTGTTTGGTGCCTGTTTACGTTGATTGTTGATTTTTAGTTTACGCGATTTAACGTATCGATTAAAATTAAAAGCGAACGCGTACGAGAAAATAAAATAAATAGTGAATTTAAATAGCGTCGTAAATGACCTGAAAATACGAAATGTTACAGTCTCCTCCGGTTAGAAGAGCCTTGTCCTCAAGGCTCAAGTTGCGGCACTTGAGGAAGGTACGGGTTCGGAGAAAAAGATGCGGATATTTCTTCCGGAATAATGTTGATGAAGAGGTGTAGATAATTATTATTATTTTTTTTTTATATGAACAGTGCCCCCAACGGTCGGTGAACAGTAACCCCCAACGGTTACTTTTCCCCTTTTTATACAAAATTTTCTCCTCCATTTCTCCATACAACACTTAATCTTTCACTTACATTTTCTCTTATCCAATCCTCAAAAATGTTGCACATCATCACGATCTTGGCGATGGCGACCGCGATAGCACTCGGCATTTATCTTGCCTACTTCCCATACGAAGAAGGATTTCAGTATTTGGCAATGGTTCTAGCGGTTCTCGTGCCGGTCATTATCCTTGCTATTGGCGTGGATCTATGCTTGAAGGACTAGATACTATGGTTAGGGGAGGGTTGAAATAAAAACTTGTATTTCTTTTATGTCCTTATGTAATCTCTAAGATAATAAACGGATGTTGTGGCAATAAATCTTTTTATTATTATTATTATTATTCCTTCGATAATTTCTTGCCACGACTTGGTAATTCGTTTGCATTTTTCCCTCTAAATTGATTTAACATAGGTTTTTCAAGATTGTGATGTTGGTTTAATATTTATTGTTGCGACAAGGCTCGCTCCTAGTGGTCTTATTTGTTCCCTTTAGCTAAACGGGTCAGTTGTTATACTTTTTTTTTGATGGACGACTTATATAGTAAGTGGAGTAAGGTCTGCTTAGTTTGCTTATGGTTACTGATTCGATTTTCCAGAAGTAAACGCGATTTAATGAATACTCACTACAAAACTTGATGCAAATAGTAAAATAATTGATTCTTGACAAATGCGGATGCTTATTTTTGTCCAAAATGTGTGAAGTGGATAAATATATATTATAACAAATGAAATATTCAATAAAGTAAACGTGAAATAGCTCATAGGGTGAGAACAACAAAAGATATCAAAATGGTTAAATGGTATTGACATCGAGATGTTTAAATTGATTAGGTCAAAACAAGTATAAAGAATATCCTAAACAAACCGCATAACATTCAAGACAATGAACGTAAAGAATTATTTCAATCAAAAATGAACGTAAAAAGTCGGTTCGCAAGGAGGTTGCTCCACGTGACACCGTATGATGTGACCAAGTTAATTGTCTACTCTAATCAACTGGAAGACTTCAAGAACGAAGGATTTAATCTAAACACGTATGTGATTCAAAATCAACAAGAAGGAGTGTTCCAACTCGGAGTCGAATGGTTAAAGGTAACACGTGAATTTTCAAAACATCCGACTTTCGATATCATCAAAAGGGAAAAAGTAAAGTCACGTAATGGTTGGAGTTGATCGAAAGAGATCAAGAGAATTTTCCCATATGTATATGAATCCATATATAATACCAAGCATTGACGCTCAAAAGGAGTAAAAATGAAAAATCAGGAAGTACAACAAATTAGAATGATCAATAGTTTTAGTATACAATACCGATATAAGGTAAATAGTAACCTTCATGCTTATAGACGGAAAGAAACAGAACTCATAGTCAAGTATTACATACACATTATACATGTAATAGTAGTAGGATGCAAAAAGAGCTTATTAAGTTAACATTGGAGCAAACGCGTGTCGGATATCGGATAAACAAGAGAGACTCTAAATTTTGAAAAAACATGGTCCATAGTCTAGTTTTTGAAAATGACCTAGTTACTCTATGCCTTCAGCTCTGATACCAACTGTAACACTCCCCAAAAAACAGAGACAACTCAGCGGAAAGAGGAACAATGGGGTCTCACTTTACTGAACAAAACAACCAAGTCACGGAAAACGAACCTTAAAATGGACGTTTTAATTAAAGTCATATTATATTTAATAAAAGATCATAGTTTGCAACAAGTGTTTCATTTATAATTATTAGAAAACATTGTCTAAAACGTTTGTCAAATAGTACCAAGTTATTACGCCATCAAAAAATATATATCCGCCGCGACTCGAAAAGCTCCCAATGCTCCTCTAAGCAAAATAGTAACCTGAAAATACAGTTATAAAACGTCAACAATAATGTTGTAGAAATTTCATAGGTTTAAGTAAAAAAATACAATATTGAAATAAATTAAGAATATTTCAGAAGAAAAGTAGCGTTACAACATTAAAAGTGTTATTTACGAATCATACCGAAATTCCAATAGAGATTCATAAATCAAAGAATAATTTAAAAGTGGACCACAAATCGAAGTATTGTGGACTGAGTACAATTCCGAATTCCAAAACAATAATGTAACAAGGAGAAACACATTCAACAATCTAAGTATATATTATTGCACAGAACTCATACACTGAAACCTTAAACTTACTTCAATCAGAGATATGGAATGCCCATAAAATAGGAAGTTTCTGCCAACATCCTGGAAAGTAATATCTCAAAATGTTCAATGCACCTGATCAAACTAGTGACCCAAGGAAAGGTGGGGATTTGACAATCCCTATAGATCTATCCCACAACACTCGCCTCACAAGATCTAATAACACTAAGCACAAACTGACCGTTCTGATAAAAAGGTGACCTAAGTTGGCAGAGACTGTACTTAGCAATAAAGAAATCAGAAATAGCATATACGTTTTTAAAAAACACTTGTGTCCGTATGAAGAAACAATCATGTCTAAAATTCATAGTTTCTCCAAATAAGAATTATCACAGATCTCTAAATCATGTACAAACAAATCGAGCTTTAGTAAAATAAGTCATTTAACGCTTAATGTATTTAGATAATCAATAAGTTTCACTTTGTAAAACAGCATGTAATTCCCCTGCGGTTTATAAATCATTGAAAAGATTGAAATGCGAGACTATAACTCACAAAAGTATTGAAAGGTAATTGTATTGGTAGTAAATATACAATTTTGTAAACGAGCATGTATTCGACCCCCAAACACAATTAAAACAAGTAAAATAGGCTATGAAACTACCTTGAGTGAATGGAAATCAACAAGTATTCACAAATAGAAAATGCGTCACGAAGGAATCCGAAGGCAACCTAATCCAATATAGGTTCGTATAAGTACTAAACACTTTGATTATTTATAGGAACGTAAAGCTCATCAATACTATAGTTCGGCAATCATAAATTAAGATGAGTCTGGTAGTGAACGTATTAGAGCTAAGGACATCTTTAAATCGTAAATCCCACAACTCGTCGAACGCCACCCCGAAGAGGCCTCAATAAATGAAACTACCTATTAATATAGTACTTTGATAACTAATACAACGTATGATTCTATATAGCTACATCACCGTCTACTCGTGTTTGCTAATAATATTTAAATTGCATTTGCTAAATATTATTCGTGTATTTGAACTCGTAAAATCGAATATATAATTCAATTGTCTTTGTAAAATAATATTTATAATGTTTAAGACATGGATAAATATTATATAAATGATTCTAAAATGTTTCGCAAAAAATTTATTTTAAAAAAAAACGAACCACACTATTCCACCTCAGAAATAATGCACAAAGATGAAAATAATGCGTAACTTTTCTCTCGATTTTAAAGAAAAAAGCCCGTTTCTTACGTTCTTATGCACCACATTATTCGTATTACATCGAGTTATCAAATATAACATTTTAAAAAATTTAGTTTCGAAGAATAGTGATTTTTACTGTTCATATCAATATATAAACTTATTTTTAAAGATTTTTATCGTAAACTCGTAAAAGTCGTATTTTATTCGTTATAGCTCCGTTTTTAACGATTCTTTCGAGTACGATCTCGTAATTAAAAGTTATATCATATTTTTGATGTTATCAAAGAATATCACTTTACTGTAATGAATAGAAATTTTATAAAAATAGTGATTAATAAAAGTATATTCTCGTCATAACTCTAAACAAATCTGATCTTATTCGTTATAAATCCGTTTTTTCGAGTTTTTATCAGATTTGGAACGTCATGTAGGCGTATTATTTTTATGTAATGTCAAACCTACTGTATGAAGTCGAAATCAAATCACCCTTTTATTATCCAAGTGTGTTCATTTATAAAGAGTTTGTTTTATTAACTTTATAAACCCAAATTTATACAAAATCATGTTTATACTTAAACAACATGTCAACATATTTATTAATCCATTTTTCCATGATATATATAACAATATGACATAAGAAAAGTGTGTAAATCACAAAAAACATAAGTGATAATTCGTTTTACATATTAAAAATCCTAAGTGGTGATATAGTTATATAAAACATGTAAACATATAAAAATGATGAAAGTAAAGACATGAAGGTTTTTAGATAACCTTATTATGATGTAAGATGATGAACCAAAGTATCTAAACCCTTGTTTAGATATAAAACCCTAGCTTTCCATTTTAAAACCCTAGTTTCACTTTTCTTGATTAATACTTGAAAAAGGTAATCCAATGCTTGGAAACACCTTAGAATATCTTAGGATGGATGTGTATAGATGTGTATAGGTTGAATAAAATTTTGTATGGATTTGGTTAGAGGGGTGTTTGATGCCGTGGGTATGTAGAGAGCCAAAGAGAGGAGTTTTGTTGAATTTTGGCTAAGTGTTTATGCATGTGTGTACTCCTATCTCTAGTATGCATGTATATATGGAAGTCTTGGTCAAAAAGCATGCATTTTCTAGTCAAAAACATATCCCATGGTCTTAAGGAAACTTGTCTTTGGTCTTGGTCTTGGTCTTTGGTCAAAGAGACATGGTATGGCTATGTATAAATGAACTAGGGAAGTACATTGACCAAGACTTGATATTTCTTATATAACCTTGAATAAATTGCCCTAATTTCGGCAATAATATGATATATGTGATGTATTTTTGTATACTTTATGTATAGGGAATAAAAGATAGGTTATGTTGTTTATTGAAGCGTACAATATATAATCACAACTATGAGTGTTCTAGTGTTACGGTGAGAGCTCTAACTTATCCAAGTCCTGCACAGTATCTTTATAATCATATTATCTAACATTACAAAATCACTAAAACATAACAAAAAATTTATGCAAAACAGTAGTTTTGTTCACTTCATAGCATTTAAAACCAATATATTGAACCAAGTCACCACGTCACACACTATGAACTCAACTTACAAAACGTATAATGATATTCAAACTTCCAGCACGTACAATGATATGTTAACTGTGATACAACTAGTTTATAATCACCATCAACACAATCACCAACAACTCTCTAGACACCCTAATCGTTGCACGAGTACTAACCTTCATATCCTTCTCTGTCCCACCATATCTTCCTAAGCCTAACCAGGCCTTCATCGCTAACACACACAAACTCGAATGATTTTCCCCTTTCTCCCCATCTCTGCAAATGAGACGCTGCATAAACCTCAACGTATTCAACCTCAACTCCTTAAACGCAACACTTTCCTCCACTTTTTTCACATTACGGAAAATACATCCTCCCATTCTACTTATTTACACGCAAAATAAAAAATCTCATAACCAAAAGTAATCACTAGCTACAACTTGTCACGTCGCTGTGCAAAGGACAATCTGTTACTCGGTCACAATATTTGAGCTATGCTAAGGGACATTTCATCAAACAACTTTCATGCACAACCTAAATCAACTCACGAATACATAAATACCTGAAACCGATGATCGTATGAGTTAGATGTACGGATTTGAGAGATCTCCGATTTAATTCGAGCTGAGTCTATCGATTAAAATTACAAAACCAACCCAGGGTAAACATTTAAGTATAAATCGATCAAAAACAACTCAGTAAGTTATATACTAAGAAGCATAAGGACTATTTGTCACAAGTCAATAGTATAGGGACTAGTCTTATACATATTTGTATTTCTGTTATAACTAGCCGTTAGGTAGTTATTTTCCTTTTCACTCTGTATATATAAACAAGTTAAACTCTTGTCATTTGTAACAATTCATTCAAAATCAATAACAAATCACTTTCGCTCATATGGTATCAGAGCAGAGTCTCTTTTATCTACAAACCCTAATTGCTTGATTAAGATTAGGATCTTGATTCATATCAACATGATGTTGATTGAATCAAAGTGAATATTTTTTATTTACCTATTATTCTATATCGATTATTGATCAGTTCTTGATCAAATCGGTTATTTTAGCAGTTATTTCTTATATTTTCAAGCTTTTGCTGACGTCATCAATGGTGAATCCATCATCTTCAACCTTTCCTCTACTTAATTCACAAAACACACTTAATCAGAACCAATTGTGTGAGTTAAAAGGTATTGGGGTTAGGATGTAAGGGCTAGGGGTGTAAAGGTAAAAAGGATGTAGGGGCTAATCTTGTTAGTCCCCTAAGGTCTACAATGCAGTCACTCAAAAATGACTAAAGCTGCCAAACCCTAAGGACTAATGGTGTAATGGTTTTAAAGGGTGTATGGTTAAGTGGTTAATAGATTTAGGATTGGGTCGGGTTAGGATTTATGGGTTTTTGGATTTTTAAAACTTATAAGTTTTATAGATGAAGGCTTAATGGGCTGACCCGTCTCCCATTAAAATAGGTACGTGTAGGCCCATTTAAGATTTCCCTACAGTTTTGGCTTCGTCTTTGACTTGTTGACTTCGACTTTGACTTTTACTTTTTGCGCTCTTTCTAATCTCGTGCTCGGTTTTGTTGTTTTTAGCTTCATTTTTGTCCTTATGTTAATATTCGACACCTGCACAGTAAATAACACAAAACAAGCGTATTTTGGCATTTTATGTCCGTTTTTTGTCATTTGGGGTCGTTTTATTAGGTAAAAAGTATGTGTATTTAAGCACATACCAACTAGCAAAGAATGAAGCAAATAACAGCATCACTCATAGCGTTATCAATATTTTGTAGGTATGCAGTAATAACTTGAGTGCTAGTGTAGTAACTCCCATGAGCAGCATTAACTGCTTCATTAGAGCTGCTAGTGTTGTTATTTGAAGAGGATACAAAATCCATGTTCTGTGTGCTTAAACTTGAGCTAGACATCCCTTTGACTTCTGGTTCATACACCTTGAGGTTGTTATAGAGATCATCCATGCTCATTGTTTCTAACTCAGCTTTATTCCTCCACACAACAACAATGTGTTCCACTCAGGTGACAAGCTTCTTAATAACTTTTGATTAACATCTTTTTGTGAAAGCTTTTCATCCAAAAGCTCCAACTAACTCACATGCTTTTGAAGCCTATCAAAGCTTTGATCAAGCATCTCTGAGCTTAGAGCAGTGAATTTTTCATATCGCTGCTTTAAGAGATTTCTTTGAGTCTTCTTAGTAGTTTCATTGCACTAAATCTCTTTTCAACAGCTTCCAGCAACTTCTTAGCATCCTTTATAGAGTTAAACTTTAACTGATGTTCATTGGGAATGCCCATCATTAAAGTACTTCTAGCTTTCACCTCTAATCTTCTCTGAGCCTTTTCTTCAGCAGTTGTAATAGGCATCACTGTCACAACACCTTCCACAGTTGTTGTTTTTGGCAAGGTTGCACCATTCTCTATGACTTCCCACAGTGCATAGTCTATCATCTGGATATATTGTTCAATCCTCATCCTCCAGATCTCATACTCACCAGGTTTGAGCATGGGAACTTTGGATGCAGCCACCATGTGTGCAGAATCTTGATCCATATCTTTTAAAAAAAGATCTTGTGTATAAAAACAGGTTCTTCTCTTTCAAAGCTTCTTAACAAGCTCTGATACCACTTGTTGATCCCACTTCAATAGATCGAATTCCTTAAGCTTGTTTAAGGTTTAGTTATATTAGATAAATCTAACACAACTATAGTAGAAACTTTGTTTGAATGTATTAAAGATTATGCGGAATCTAATCTTTAATATTAAGAAGAATTATCAATGAAACAGTAATTCAATGAACATACAATTCAACAAATAAGCTCCAATATTATTAATGATAATAATACGAATACTCTCAAAGTATTAGGGTTACAAAGACCTTAAAGCTAAGAATTATACGTCTAAGATGATAATAATATTGGTTCTGGTACATCAAACTCTATGCCCTAGGACCTCCTTTTATACACCAAGGACCCATAGTCGGCTTACAATACTTTCCTAAGTATCTAAAATCTTTTCTATAAATAACTAATACATATCATATAAGTAGTACTAACAAGTAGCATTAACTTGATATTCACTAGCAGTAGTAACTTCAAGCATATTTCACTAGCAGCATTAACTTCAGCTGAGCAGTCTTAACTTTGTACTGGCAGTAGTAACTTTGTACTGGCAGTAGTAACTTTGTACTGGCAGTAGTAACTACTTAGCATATTTCCTTTGAAGTTCTTGAGCAGCAATAAATCCAGCTGAGCAACATTAACACAAACATGAGCAGCAGTAATTCAAACAACATCAAGAAGACTTTTAATCCCAACAATCCTCCCCTAAACTTGATATTCTTCTTCAAAATCATCAAGTTTCTTCATTTAAAGTCCATTCTATTATGTAACCTAGTTTACATTTCTAAAGTAAATGAGCTCACGCAACCTCGATCAATGCCATCTATTAACTAGTGTTTAATCATCAATGTTAAACAATCCTAAAATATGTCAATTCTATATCTTAATATCATTTTACCAAGTACATTATCCATTTAATGTACTTTTCAAAACGTTATATCAAAACAAGCATTAAACGTAAACGTTTATATCAAAACCCTAATTATATGTAATGTATACATATAAAATGAATATGCAAGCCTTCAAGCATGTGTACAAGTGTACAATGCATCACATTTGAATTATATTTTCCCTCCAAGTCAATGTACAACTCATTAAAGCTCAATGTAAAAATCTATTAAGCTCAAGGTGATTTCAAGCCCTATAAATAGCCAAACACCCCATTCATTCAAATCATACCTCAAAAACTTATCACCACTCAAATGAAGTTCTAACTTAGACCAAGAAGGATCAAGTGAAGTCCCTAAGCTCAGAATAGAAGCCAAGAATCAAGAAAAAGGAGCCTTTGAAGTCGTTACTAGGCGTACGAACCCGAAAACCCCATTTCTACCCATTTCTAGCTCAAGTAAGCTTAGTTCTTGTTCAATAAGCTTATAATCTGTATTAGAATGTTCATAATACTCTTAAGATCATATATAAACTCCTGTTTGAAGCCTTGAATCTTCAAACCCATGAGTTTTTTATTAAAACCCTAAAAACAACCCGTTTTGATTTTCTAGCTAACGAATCCTTTTTCTAAACTTTTGTTACATTAGAACTTTCTTATTTTTTGCTATTCTAATAAGCTAATCACTGCAAATATCATTTAAGAACTTAAATAACTTGCATGCTTTTTTTGACTTGTTATGCAAATATTTCCTATGCATAGGGGTATAATAATAACTTTCTGAAATTTTTTTTTTTTATTTTTTATATACAAAATGGCGGGCTGAAAATGTCCCATTGATTCTAAAGTAAAAACTATAAGGACCTATTTTTACCAATTTCAAAGTTAAATGTGTTTAAAATATATATACTTATATATAAAGGACTAAAGTTGTAAAGTTTATAAAACCATTAGTATATATTGCCAATTTTCGCAAACTTAAAATAAAAAATATAATATTTTTATTAAAATTATAAAAATATATAATAATATATAAAACTTGATTTTAATTAAAACCCAACACATTTACGTTATGCAATCATAAATCGAGCGTCGATTGAGTATTTTACATTTATATATTTAACCATTATTTTCATCGACTAATATTGAAGAAACTTAAAATCATTAATCGTATCTACGTTACTAGGAATTTCATATGAAGGGTTTCAATTGAGTTTTCATTTTGACGAGTTTGATGGTTTTACGATTTCAAGTCTCTACTGGATCCCTCAAACGATACTACATTGCCTCGGATAATGAATAGCCCAACAGTGATACAATATTTCCATAATTTAATAAATCAAAGATATACGTTAAACTTTGTAAAGTTTTGAAAAATAAACCATCCCACTAAGACTTGACATATTACCCAGGTTGCGTGGCGAAGCCGTTACTTTCACATAATATACTTTTGTCATCAATCTATAAACCCGCGAGGAGGATACATGCTCAATTGTTTTTAATATACATAAGTACTTAAAACCGATATTGTGAATTTCGCCCAAAGCCTCGCCTTACTTATTACATGTTTTATAAACCCGCGAGGGGGATCTTGCTTTGTTTTATATACAAATATAAACACAAGTGATTTTTGAAATAATATGTTCCATCACATTGAATAGTCTCATCTTTATATGTTTTCTAAATCCTGTGGGGGATTCATGCTATAAACTATGAATACAAGTGTTTTTTTACTATATGCTATCCTGATATATTATTGCCTAAGTTACCTTCATTGAAAGCTTCGTCAACACCAGGAGGATGCTTCCAAACACTTCTTTACTTCTTAAGCTGTTTTATGATGAATTTAAGAAGCTGATAAGCCATTTCACTGTCATAATCAATATAAGCTATCTTTTTTCCCAACATCATTGAAACTATAAGAGGTGCAATGATACTTCATTCTCAACCAACATATAAATATCTGCATAATTTTTCATCCTCAAGTAATAGTACTACCATATGAGTCATACGAGCTTTCCAATCCAACACTTTGTATTCTTGTTGATTCCTCCATACATTATCTTCACATGTGATCAAACATTGTTTTCAAAATCACCTATAACAATAAAATCTAAGTCTATCACACATCCTGGTCTCTTGTTGAATCTTAAACTTTTCACAACTTATTTACACACACATGACTACATTCTAATCTAGCCAACACATCCATTCCTGTCAAAACTTTTAAGCATTTTGACAAAGATCATGTAATTTAGACTTTACCATCATCGCTCATTATTGATAATAGCTTTTTTTTCTCTAGCTTTTTCTTCCTTCTTTATAAATCTTCCAGCCAACAATACTTGAAGACTTAATAGCTAAATGTATAGCATCAATTGTTACCTCTTCTTCATCTGGAATGATTTCCAAACACTGTTTAAGATCTACTATTTCTTTGTCATCTTCCACCTTTTGCTTCTTTGCATTTTCTTGTATCAGCTATGTTCATGCTCTCTTTTCTTTGCCTACCTATCCATCCTTTTATCTTCTACATTAACAGACTCTCTTTCTCCATAACTATTATTCACCACTCATCTTTGATCATACCCATGTCAAACATCTCTTACATAGAAGCAAAATCTTACAGCTTCAAATCTTTGAGCTTGTACCTACCATGTTCATTAGGTAAGTAAAATATTAAACTTTCTCTGTTGAGCTTTTGTTGGTGGGATTGTTCTTTCTCTTCTGCTCTTTTTTAGCTGCCAAAGATGCATTCTTCCTTCTTTCTTAAGAGTTGTTGAAATGAATGTAGCTTTTTCTCAATAGACAACTCATTCTTGTTCTTGTAGCTTGCAATCTTCCAGCCATTTGATGATCAACATACAATCTTTGTCCTGTATTAGTTCATCCTATGTCAACAAGCAATATTGGCTTTTCTTTTTCTTTATAATTCTTCTCTCTTCCAAGTCTATTCCTTCTTCATCAAATTCATCGTGTAATTTTAAAAAAGCAGCTACTTCATCAACCTTATTAGATATTTCTTCTTCGTAAGGGCTTCACAGGTTCTATCAATATTTCCTTTAGCCTTTGTCCCCATGTGATTGTTGTGAAGATAGTTGTGAAGATATGTTGTTTGTAGATTCACTATAACCCAGATCACACAATGTATACACACAACACACCTCCTTTCTCTCACTCACTCGGGCTTTGTACTTTTTATTTCCATAAGTGCATGAGCCAAAGTATATCATCAACAGTTGAAATTATAGCATTAGTTTGTTGTAGCAAGCACGCACTAACATTGGGTTTGTCAAATCCACCAACAAGACTACAACATTACTTACAGCTTTAGAACAGCAACTCATTGGTTCTACAACAAAGCACTCCTCACCACTAAAAACATTTTACATCAAACAACTTTCATCCACATTTTGAATACTAACCGAGTAATTTCTTCTCTGCATTCAATAGCATTAATCCTCCCGCTTTTTGATGCATCCTCACCTAAACTTTATTCATTATCATAGGATTCAACTCTCTCTCTAACGACACAGTTAACCTAACATATCTGTTCAACACAAATATCTCAACTCTGTCATTAGTTAACATTATTGACCTATTTTTTCTTTTCAAGCTTCTTGACCCTCCATTTCAACTAGCAATCCTCATTATGTTGAGTGGTCTTTATAAATAATTTATTAATAATATATCTAATTATTCTATTCTTTTTTATTTATGTTTTATTTTTATTCATCCTTTCTGCTTATCTCGCTTTATGAATCAAATTTTTTTTCTATTTATATTATAATTTCTTTCATTCCTTTTTCATTATTTAATTATTCTCTTCTTATACATTCATTTTGATTTACTTTTTTTTATTTTCTATATATCTATATATAATTATATTTATTGTTATGTCTATTTTTTTATTTATATTCGTTTTATTATCTCTAATTTAGTGTTATATTATATTATTTTATCTTATTTTGTAATATTCTTTAATTTTTATTTTTAATGTTTATTTTATTTTATTTTATAATTATATTTTATTTTATCCATATTCATTTTTTTATAAATATTTATTTAGCTATTTTATTTGATATTTTTTGTTTTAATTTTTTTTATATTCTCCAATTTTAATGTTTCCTTTTAATAGTTATTGATTATTTTTTATTATTTTCATTCATTATATATGCCATATTTTTTTTTTTTATTTTTCGTATTTTTTTTTGTTATAACTTTTTATAATATTTTTTATATATTTTATGTCATTTAATATTTTAGTCTATTATTATTATTTATACTATTCTTTTATTAATCTATTTAAAAAAAAAAAATTTTTAAATATTTTATATAATTTATAATTATTTTTCATATATTTTTTTCTTCTTTTTAATTTTTTATTTAATATAATTTATTCTAATTTAATTTTTTTTTTGATACTAATACAACTATTTTGTTATTATTTTCAAAATGTTCGCTTAATAATAATTATTCATTCTATAATTTTCAATTTTTATTAATATCTTAATTTTATATTTTATTTTTATATTATTATTGATTTATCATTTTTTTATTTATTATTATTATTTTATATATTTTTTTTTTATGATCTTTTGATTTATCCCTATTTAATTTTTAATCCATTTATTTTTTTTAGTTAAAATGTTTTTATATTTTCTTATAATTATATTGTAATATCTATTTTTTTATATGTATTATTTTTTTTTATTTTTATATCTTATATTTTTTATTTCTATTAGCTTAAGATTTTTATTAATATTTTATACTTTTCCCTTATTTATATCTCTATTTTATTTATCTTATTTTGATTTCCCTATTTATTTTATTTCAAATATTTCTTATTTTTTTATATACTTTATATATTTAATATTATTTTCTACAATTATATTTTTTTTAATATTTATTTCACTTAGTATATCTTTGATTTAAATTTTCTTTATTATAAATATTATTTATTAGAATTTTTTATATCTTATCATTTCATTTTTTTTTTTTGTATTTTATAATTTTTTATAATATCTTTTTATTCGATTCATATTTTAATATATTAATTTTATTATTTTTTTTTTAGTGTTATTTTTTTTTAAAAATCATTTATATTTTTATTTTTAATTTTAAAATTTATCATCCTTTATTAAATTTTAAATTGATTTAATTCCTCATTTTTTTTTTAAATTCTTTAAATTTGAATTTTTTATTTATTCTGGTTTTTTAATTTTTTTCATTTTTATTTTAATTATTTTTCTTTTCCATTTATAATCTCTATTTATTTATTTTTTAAGATCTTTTCTTTTTTGTTTATATTTTTTACCTTGATAGTATTTTTATTTTTCCTTTCATTATTCTAGCTTATGAGTTCTTGACCTATGTTTCTTTTCAAGCTTCTTGACCCTCCTTTTCAAACTAGCAATCTCATTATCTTGAGTGGTATTTGTCTTCTCCAAATCAAGAACCCTATTTTGTAAAGTGGTAGATAGTGTCATCAATTCATCAAGTTTAAGTCTATCCTCATCACTTCGAAGTGTGTTACCTCTTGCGATCAGTGAATCATTGGAATGTTTAGATACATTCTTAAACCTAGTTTAAGCAATAGTATCCCCTATGGTTTCTTGGCACTTGGGATCACCACCTGAAGTAGTTTCTAAGGAACTAGATTCATTAGGTGTTGCCATGGATTGGGTCTTATTGATGTTACCACTGTCCTGCTCTGCTTCTAAGCTAGAAGCAGTAGTGACAGCCCTCACCAAACTGTCACTCAACTCCTTATGGACAGCCTCATCTGCAACGTTTTTACTAGGATCACTAGGCTAAGGTACCTGAGTGTCCTTTATCTTAGGCTTCCTAGGTTTTTGTGTCTTTTGAGGTTGAGTAGATGGTTGAATAAAGGTGGGTGTGTGATGGGGATCAATTAGAATTGCTGAACCTTTACCCAATTCTGATTGGTTTTGTACCACCATTATTTGAAATAAAGGTGTTACTCTGCCAGAAAAACCTTTGCCTACCCTTCTCATATTTCTAAAGATCTTTTTAGTGTGAGAGGGTGCAATATAAATTCTCGTGTGAGTTGACATATCATCAAGTTGTTGTTCCAAAAATACTTGCACAAACCTTGGATACATTAAAATTTTACCAGACAAATTATCCAAGTTTCTAATCATACTTTCAAAAATGAATTTTGAAAAATTGAATTTCTGGTTTGTAGCTAAGCAGATATTTGCAGATGCCATAGTGCTACTAAACTCATTCCATGCAGTAATCTTAGGACTTAGACACTGTAAAATAGTATGAATTAGAAATTTCCATTGTGGGGAGAAGAATGGTTTATAGAAAGTTAGCTTCTGTGAAATTTTCTCATACCTCATCAATGTAAGTTGTTCAAAAATGGTAGAATTTGGTAAACAATCAACACCTTTCTCATCTGCTAGTTAAAGATCTCTTCTAACAGATAATTCAGTAATGACTATCTTCTTGCCATCTACTAGGGCATGTAACTGTGCTTCCCCATTGATAGTTTTGACCTTAGCAGTAGACCAGAACTGTTCGATGCAAGAAATATATATAGTAGGGTTAAAGGTTAATGCATACTTTATAGGGCTTGTGTTCATTTGGTTTTTTGTATTCTTATTGGTCGTGCATTGAGTCTATCCGGGATTATTGTATCCCCCCCCTTCGTAGGTATTAATACATATCGTTCGTTTGTTTTTTTTCTCGTTGTGCATTCATATAAAAAATCCACTATTTGTTCAAACCCATCACTCTCTATGGGTTTAGACAAAAACGCGACCATATTATGAGTATCTGCAAACTTTAGATTCACCATTTGTGTTGGGTTTTTTTTTTGTGTTTGTTTCCACCAAAACACACCAACAAACTTACCTTTTATAATGATGAAAAATTAAGTTAGGGTTTGTTAGTTAGAGAGTAATCTTGTAAGAGTGAATTGATTAAAGGAAAAAAAGAGTTTAAGTATAAAACAAATTGGTATTAGATAAGGATTAGGGATTTAGGGTTAGCTTATAAATACAAAATTTAGTCCTCTCCCCTCTCCCATGTTCTTTGATCGCCCGAATACCCCAAGAAAAAGAAATAAAAAATTTTGATCAAGAATTAAGTGTGTTGATTTAAGTGTAATCGGTTAAAGGTTTTAGGTATAATCTTGAAGAAAACTCATTTCATACAAAAGATGAACTAGAGAGAGAAAGTTGAGAGAGAAAGTAAAAAGGAAAAATAAGAAGGTTGATTGAACTATGTGTAAATTACAAAGAGAACCAACACCCTCTCCATGTGTGGATAGGGCATTTATACTTACATGAGGTGGACATGGGCCTTGGTTACATGGGCTTTCCATGGACCTTGGACTAGTTACCTATGTAAGTTTCCAAATATTACTTGACGAGCTATCTTCCGATATCTATGAAGTGACCGAGACTTTTTTAGGAATTTCGTATTCCTAACAATCTCCCCCTAAGGGAGGTCACTTCATGTTACAAAAACTTAAACCTATCATACTAAGAAGGTCTTCATTCTTGTGCTCTTAGACTTCTTTCCTTTTCTTGTCTTGTGAATATGATGTAGTGATATTTGACTTTAGGCTTGAGCTTGTTCCTTTATCTTGATTTGTATGATAGAATGTGATCTTGAGCATCTTGAGATCATCAACCAAGCGTAATCTCGTCGCTATCTTAATGAATCTTGCCATCTTGTGTAACTTGTGACTTCTGGACTGACATGCTCATACCTTTCTTGATTTGTTGACTTGAAAAGCTTTAATGTTGCATCTTTCTTGAAATTCTTTAACTTTAACACTTCGTCACTTCGAGAAAGACGTTCGGTATCAGAGTGACGGAAACTTCTTTGAAATTCTTTGACTTTAATACTT